>APFE031261914.1:0-42638 GCA_000404065.3 Pinus taeda
CATGGGCCATACATATTTTTAGTTTTGGAGGACCTTCTGCTTCTTCTTCGTTTGTGGATTTTGATGAATCAAATTCTGTATCATCATTGTTACAATTACAGAGATTATCATCTTCACAATCACATTCAATAAATAGAAATTCTTGTCCAAGATCAAAGGAAAATTATGAGTTGAAACTTGATGTTTTAGTGTTATATTTACAACACCCACGATATAGACGATGTTCTTTAACTAGAAATGGTGCATGTAGACATTGATTAGTATTGTGGAATGGTGACTGGCATCTCTTGCATATATGATGAATTAGATGTGATGACTATGGTTGTGTGCGTTGTGCTTTTCGAGCTTTTTCTTGAGATTTCTTTCCTTTGTGCATTTTGGATTCTTCTCCTTGGGGGTATTTATTCGCTAGATGACCATTTTGGCCACATAGCCAAACAAATCTATCTCATGTTTATTTCTTATGGGATTGTAGATGAATATTTGCGGAAGAGAAATAGTGAGTTATTTGTACTCTCCTAGTCTTCTGTGGTAATTGTCTCCCATATGCTTTATTTGACTTACTATAATGTGCTCGTTTATGGCTGGACAAATTCTTGAGAACCTTTTTAGCTTTCCTTTTCCTTACTACGGGATTATCTGTAAAGAGGCAATATTTTTGACATATTGATGTGATATCTGGTAATCTTCAAAGCTTTTGAATTGTTTTATTTACTTTCATATTTGTACATAATCCTACCAATGTTTTAGTAATTAATGCATAAATCTCTCCCCATGTGTAGGATTCATATGACAACTAGAAAAATTCTTGAGTTCTTAGATACTTAACAATTTTACTTGGGACTGCAACTAAGTATACATATTTCCAAAGAAGGGTTTTTATTATCTTTGTCTTCATAAATCTGTTGCAGTCCTTCTCTTTGAAAATCTTCGTACTGAGACATTTTCTTGCATTTGATGTTCATGAGGATTAAGGAGTGTTTGTCAACAATCTATGTCTCAATGCTACACTAGTTCTCTAGCCAGTTCTCTAGGATGATTGTCATGAGAGCACCTATCATATTTCTTTATGGAGTAGAGACATCAGAATGATATACAACATCACCTACTTCATCCTTCAATACTTCCTATGACATTTTGTCTATCATAGTTGGAGATGATCTTGACTGCGACCATCTAGCCAGTGTACCTATAAAACACTCAATAATTGCCTTGCAAGTTTCAATCTCATATTTTCCTTTCATGCAGATGATTTTATATGCAGTGTATATTGTATCAAACATCTGTCTAATTTGGCCTATACTCATATTGTCAATGTTCCATTATGAGTACCATTCTTCAACGAAACTTTGAACTTATGGAAATTTTCCTTTACCATATAGACCAGGGGCTCGTGGTTTGGACATATGTGAAGGAAAGATTTTGTGGATCAGAAGAAAATGTGATAGGGATTATTCATTTTCTTAGGATTCTGTTTTCTGAGAATATTTTGGCTTTTCCTCTGGAAAGAGATTGGGAAATTTGTTGGCAATCTTTGGAGGTTCAATCAATGAGACATGGTGACTAGTTAGATAAGTCAGAGGGATAGGTTTATCAGACTTCAACATTTGGAACTTATCTAATTTTTCTTTAATCCCTGATATGTTTTCAATAAAGTTTTTCCTAATCCGCTTTTAATTCTTCATGTTGTTCTTTAATCTTCCTCGTTAGACTTAAGGCAAGTTTTTTAACTCCCTTAGTCTCATCCTGAATTTGAGGTAGAGAAAGCTAAAATTTATTGATACTAGAAGAGATAGTATTTATAGTGGTATGGACATCTTCTTCCTATCCTCTACGAGCATAGTCATTTGAAAAAAAAATATGTACAGTTATGCCCTTTAGTGGAGTGCTAGTTTAGTTGATTTGTTCATTGATAGTTTGTAATCTATGATTTGTACCAACTATTGCAGATTCATCTTTAAGTACTAAAGGTACAACCTTAGCTTGTTGACTCTTTTCTTCAAGCATGATACCTTTGAAAGGTGGAAAAATCGAAGGAAATTCAATATTAGAGCCATCTAGACTCTCCCACTGATGTTTATTTGTAGATTTTCCACTCCCACTCATCATTTGAACATTAAGGACTTATTGGAGTTGTTTCCATTCATATAATGAAATCCAAGAATCATTTTCCCACATATAATCTTTCAATTTTTTAGAGAGATTTTTTTTTTTCTATAACTGAAGTACTGACATTAAATTCAGATGCATTTGGATGTGTAAAGAGATCCCAATTGATCATTTTCTTCATCCATTCTAGATCTATATGATAGTTTTTGCAACCCTTCATTAATGAGAATAATTTGCACATTTTTTGTTTTGAAGGTTTCATGCAATCATCTGGTAACTTATTCTAGAACCTGGAAGATGATATGACTTGATCAACTTATTCGATGTAACCTAGTCAATATCAGGGGGTGCCAGGTGCTCTCATGTGACTAAACATTTATGTCATTCTGGGATCTTGATTTTCTAATGATGGCAAGGAATGAATCATAAGAACATGGTCTTGTGGGAATGATATGTATGCATATTTAGGGTGTGGAAAAGATTCAACAAAGATATTACTTGGTGCATCTCACGTGTGAGGATTATGATTCTAGTGTTCTTGGAGAAATCTTAGAGAATTTAAATTCACAAGTTCTTTACAAGAAGGACATTCAACAATTAACAAAGAAATTGCATGACTTGGGCTAATTCTAATAGAGAAGCATGTACACATGTTAGATATAGATTTGGTGTATTTCTCATGACTGATTCTTGAACCATTGATGAAGATTCAACATATCTAGAAGTAGATGGGAAAGATAACGTGCCAGAGGATTGGTTTTATGAAATTTGTGCAGTAGTAATGTTCTGAAACTTTGGTTGTTTTGGAGCTTCAACTACCCAGTGCTCAGGAAAAGTAAGGTCTTCGCATCTTATAGTGTGGTGTTCAATCTTTTGGTTACAGGGATTTGTAATAATAACCACAATTGACTGTGAATCTCTAATGGGAGTATGGAGGACTACATGGTATAATGTATTTGTGTGTCTGAAACAACCATGTGTGTGTATAGAAATATTTGTTCTTCGAATTTTTAGATCAAACCCCGTGGTTTAGAGACAAATTCAACAATTAAGGAAGCAAATTGCAAGACTTGGGATAATTATAATAGAGAAATATGTGCACATGCTAGAGATAGCTTTAGTGTATTTCTGATGACTGATGCTTGAACTATTGATGAAGATTCAACAAATCAAGAAGTAGATGGGAAAGATAAAATGGCATAGGATTGTTTTTTGAGATTTGAGCAGTAGTAATGTTCTAAAACTTTGGTTGTTTTGGCGCTTCAACTACCCAGTGCTCAGGAAAAGTAATATAGTCCCATATTATATTGTAGTGTTCAATATTATGGTTAGATGGATCTGTAATAACCACCACGCTTGACTATAAATCCCTACTAGGGGTATAGAGGACTGCAGGGTATGATGTATTTGTGTGTCTGAAACAACCCCATGTGTGGATAGAAATATTTATTCTTTGGCTTTTCAGATCAAACCATGTGGTTTTAATTTGTAGTTGTAGGATATATTTTAGATGTTCATTGAATGTATATATAGAAAAATTAGGATAGTAGTCGAACCAGATTGGTTCTCCCGATAGGGGAGCTATAATCCCACTAATTAGTGAATTTGGGTATCGTTTATGTGTTAAGCCTTTTATAATAGGAAGAACAAATGTATTCAATCCTCTGTGTGTAAGGGCTAAAATTCCTATTCTTATACATCCCAGATGTAGATAATTGGTAACATGTCATTTTGGCTCAGTTTAAAGGTATTTTGGATTTAACAGAGGTATGGTCTGAACTGTATCACAATTCCATTAAACTTCAAACGCACACTCTTTTACTGAAATTCTTGTTATTTCTTTCAAGTGGAACGTAGAAAGATCGACATAAAATTCACTAGGGAAAATGGACGAAAGTTTCCATGTTGCAGAAGGTTGAGTCTCGGGGATCTCTATTTCAGAATGATTCAATGTTTTTATACTATACACATTAAAAATACTTTGTAAACCATTATGTTCTACATTTTCTATTTCGCGAGCTTCTCTTAAAAAGAGCGACTTTCTGTGTGCATCCATGATAAGAAATATAATTATTTGTGTTACCTAGAAAACAAGATGTTACTTGGCTTTGATACCAATTTGAAACAGAGGCTTCCTTCAACAAAGACTGAAGCTTGCAGATGAATGCTTCTCCTACATGAACTTGTACATGACCCTTCTAACATATTCAACGCCTTAAATCTCTCAACATGACCTCCTATCTTCACGAGCTACAACAATGCTTTAAGAATCCTATGTGAACTTCAGAGCAAACATTCATACATTCATACAATCATTCATAACTCTAGCAAAGGAATAGCATGACGTGCAAGATTTGGTAATACATATGTCTACAAAAAATTAGTTATTATATCATGGAATGATTACAGAGAGCAGATATTCAGAACAAATAGACTTGACTCCTATGAAGATTTGGCCACTTTAGGTTCACACCGAACTCTAAGTTCTAATGCGCATACTTCTTAGACTCTCGACTCCTAAGACTTTCCAAAAGATGAGGAAGAACTTAACCTTCATTTTCTTTTATAACTAAGCTAGGCACAACTATAGGAATCTAGTTACTCTTTTCCTGCAATGTACAAAGTGGATCCTTTTCATATGAAATCCCACGAGAAATATTTTGTAGTACAAAATATCCTGACACTGTAGATGATTTTTTGTAAATCCCATGGGTAAAAAATCTTACATAGATATTATTATTTACATAGTGGAGATTTTGGACTCGCAAAACTCACGGAAAAGCTGTATGGCATCATCTGTCAATCATATCAACGACTAGTCATCAAACATTGTTAGTCATAAAAAGAAGTGCTGGTAGGGTCCAATGTCCCATACCTTGGTATATATTCTCTGTACAATCATTGGGTGACCAAGTATGACCTGGTGCATGACTTTCTTCTGGACAAGCATTGATCATGGCATCCAATGTACTTGTCCAAAATATCCTCATCTGTGTAGATTTATGTGTCTTTCTATTCTTTGAATCTATTACTGATGTAATTAGTCTATAGATAGACTGGATATATGGTATTTCGGTTTATTTGAAATGACTCCACTAGTGTTTTAACAAATTAGGTTTATGTCCCATTTGATTCGCATGCAGAGCTCCAAACTTTAACATGATATAATATTTTTTTTGTTCATCACTTCGACAGAGAAATTCCTACCATAACTTAGTGTACCCTTTGAAATTATAAACAGATCCAGGGAAAATAATTTCTGGATTACATTAAGGCCATTGTCTTGGCCAATCAGGATCTTCTGGCATATTCAAGCCAATATATTTGTGATAAGTATTTTCCCTGATATTCTCTTGTTTCCATATTTCACTAATATCTAAAAAATTATTGGTGAGAGCATCTTCTGTTAAGTAAGAAATGTGGCATGCATTTTGGTGGACCATAAGGGGTATCCATCTTCCTGGTTGCGGATAAAACATCCATTCAAGGACCAAGTGTTGAATATCATTGTGAGGTCGTAGATGTGTGTCTAAAACTTTAGTATGGTGGAGTTTCCATGATGGTTCCCATTCATTGCAATATTGATCCCAATATTTTGTTTCAGGAATTTCTTTACATATCTCATCATTATCTTTCCATGTTGAAACTATCAACATGCAATGGACTCAATCCTTCAGATTTTCTCTGCTCAAGAAATATGGAATACAATTTTCACTACCCTTTATATGTTGAACATAAAAATCAAAGTTAGAAAATAAAGCTTACCATCGAGCAAGTTTTGCCTCTCCTTATTTTTTTTATTTCTTTGCTAAGAACCTTCTTCATAGCAGATGCATTTGTCCTTAGTATAAACCTTTTGTTTATCAAATAAATTTCAAATTTATCAACTACATTCCAAGCAGCTTTGAGTTCCTTTTCAATAGTAGAATAATTTTTCTCAATGTTAGACCAAGTACCAGAAGAAAATTGAACGATTTGTTCTTTATTACCCTTCTTTTGCTTAAGTACACCACCCCATCCAAGTTCACTAGAATCAAACTCTACTATTTTAGGTAGGGATTCATTTGCTACATGGACGATGGGTTTGACCCTTTCTTTAATCTTTTTGACTACTTATGTGTGCTTATCAGTCCATGGAAGATTTTCTTTCTTTAATCAGTAATTTAAGATTTTGCGGTCTTGAGCACAATGCTTATAGAAAGGAAATTATTTTAACATCCACGAGGCTAAAGATAACCTATGAGACAAATTTCTTCTCCATCCAGTTCTTATATTCGTACCTTTTCCTGTGGAATCCCACAATAAACACTCCTAGCTTCTCTACAAACCTCTCGCTGAATAGATCACCCGAAGAGCTAGTTGCTAGAATATTTGCATAACTTTCTCTGTTGTCTTTGAAGGCCTCACATTCTAAAATGAAATTCTTTTATATTTCCACTTTTTTGAAAGAACAAAAAATACATACTCTTTCCTCCCACACTACTTTTGGCCTTTTCCAGCACCTTGTTTCACAATGGAGTTGATGAGAATTAGTCCTTAATTAAGTAACAAGAATTTTGGCTCTCCAAGAAATATTAGCCTTATGCATGTTTTTTGTTGATGATTATGAGTGGGATTAAACTCTTCAATATATTACTTCTTCTTTCTCCCTAGCTCCTTCTCCCAAGTACGTTTGTGGAGCTTATCCATAACAAAATCTTTTATACCTTTATTGTTTGTGTGACACGTGTTCAAGCAAATACTTCATTTACTAAACCATTTGTTTTTTCGTTGCATCCAAGTCTTATTCCTTTTACACAATATGTCATTAAACACAACCTTAGGCCATTTTCCATCTTCCATTTTCTCATTTTTTTAAATACATTATGACTCACACCATAGCAATTGCTTCAATAGGAGCAACACCTATTTCACTTAAGAAGATATCATAAGGAACTGCACTTTTAATTTTGAATTTGGTTGTAATCAAACACTTTTGAATTTTCTCAATTTGTTTCCACAACATCTCGGATGTATTGTTGGCCCATAGTTCACAACTATAGAGAATCACCAAAATCACTAAAAGCCAAAAAAGAGTTATGGTTTTTCATTCCCATAACTCTGCCTCTCTAAACCTATTTTTGAAAAGAATAAAATGCTTTCCAACCCCCCAAAGTTCTTTTCTTTCTACAACCATCACAACTTAGATTTCTATTGAAGTCAATTTGGAGGTATTTGTAATCTGCAACTTCTTCCAAAATGTTTCCTTAAAAGTAGAACTTATGCTAGTTATGTTTTCTTTTATTAGAGAAAACCACTAGTTTAATTTTGCCAATATTGACTTGCATCCCCACCCTTCTAGAAAAATGCTTAAGACAACCAAGGAACCTACATACGTAGTTAATATATCCAAGGAACCTTTGCAACTATGTATAATCTGTAATTTTGTCTAGAGAATTTATCAGCAAAGGCACAACATGTTGTTGCAGAGTGATATATCCATTACAGATGGTATGTCCCAAGAATTTAATATTTATTTTGAACAATTCAATCTTTCTTTTACTGAGGACTAATCTTGTTTCCTTTACCAGTTGGAAAAACTTTCTAACATGCTTAAAGCGATCATCAACTGATATAGAAAAGTTAACACTTCATCAATATAGACTAATAACCATTCAAAGTAAGGCTTGAATACCTGATCCATTATTCTTTGAAATTTGGAGGGGGCATTCTACAAACCAAATGGCATGGCATTCCATTCGTAATGTCGTGCAGTCACACTAAAGGTAGTCTTGAATTTGTCTTCTTCCTTAATTGAGACTTGCCAAAAGCCCAACATCATATCAAATTTGGAGAATATTCTAACACCCGTTATTTTGGAAATTAAACATGCCTTGTGCATAATATGGTAGGCATCATCAGCCAGAAGAACATTGAGGGATATGTAATTTATGGCTAGGCGAGGTATCCCTCAAATTTTCTCCAATGTGTATCAACATAGAAGCCATAACAATTTCAGGGACTATGAGACTCCCAAATTAGCCTTCTACCTAAAAGACCTTATATTTCCTTCTGACACATAATTCGATATTCTTCATTCATAGGAATTGCATGGATTTTGCAAGGTTTACCACTATACTAAGTTTTGTATGGAAATTCCACATAATATTGTTTATGATGCCAAAAGGCATTTGGATCTTCTACACAAACTTCAGACTTGGGTTTTTGCTGGCGTTCTTGGATCTATGTCTTAACTGATTCCTGTGACAACCTTTCTCTAACCTTTATGTTAGCCTTCTCATTTTGAACATATTGCAGCCCAGTTTCATCTTTTTCTAAGTCTTTCATTACCTAAACCATTGTAGATATCCTTCGTGAAGAGACAAATTGAAGAGTAATCTTGGTGGGTTAATTATTGTTTGCAGGGATTGTTATGAAATACCATGCTTTTCCATTTTTCAATCTAATAGATCCATGCGGCTCAATAGCTACTAAGAATAGTGTTCCCAATATGTAGTCAATAGGGATATTCAATACTACAAATTTCATATTTATGCAATAATCCTTAAAGCAGAGGGTTGCTTTTGGTACCTCATATTGGAGATTCAACTGCTTATCTCTAATCCCAATAATTTCCCTATTTGACTTCTTCCAATACCTAATAAGTATTTCTTTTTTTCAAAACATTTCATATCCACTATCAATTAATGTTTTAAAGAAAAACTTTTGCCCTTGAATGGCAATATTAATCATAACATGAAATTGTTAATATTGAATGGTGAGAACTCTCAGAGTTAAATCCTGATAAATCATTAGCCTCATAGATTTCAACATTCGGATTTTGGCTGAGTAGAGAGATTTTGTTTCGAAGTCTTCAAAATATAAGACTTCTTCAACTTTCTTTCCCTTTTCTATTTGTGTAATTTTCTTTTTCAACTCAACAATTTCCTTTCTCAGCAAATTGATTTCATTACCTAGATCATGTAAAGTAAGTGTCTTGCATTTTTCTCCCCTGTTGTGTCTGATGAAAGACTTAGATATTTGTTCAAAAGAGGCATATACAAAGAAAGGCTTTATTGCATCTGGTGTACCTGAATTTGAAGAAGTGTCAGAATGAGACTTTAGCATTGTCTTCAAGAAAGTATCCATAAGATTTTGCTTCATTTCTCCTTCATGTAGAGAGTTAATTCTGGCTAGAAGCTTTGCCTCATCATCATCATGTTCATGGGCCATACATATTTTTAGTTTTGAAGGATCTTCTTCTTATTCTTCTTCTTCGTGTGTAGGTTCTACATAATCAAATTTTGTATCATCATTGCTCCAATTATAGAGATTAGGATTTTCACAATCACATTCAATAAATACAACTTCTTGTTCAAGATCAAAGGAAAATTTTGAATTGAAACTTCATGTTTCAGTACTATCATCACAACACCCACGATTTAAAAGATAAACTTCTTCTTTAACTGGAAATGGTGCATATGGACACTGATTTGTATTATAGTGGGGTGACTGACATCTATTGCATTTACGATGAATTAGTTGTGACCGTTGTGGTTGTGTTTGTTTTTCTTTCTGTGCTTTTTCTTAAGATTTCTTTTCTCTATTCATTTTGGATTCTTCTCCTTAGGGGCATTTATTCCCTAGAAGACCGCTTTTACCACATAGCCAATAGACAACTCTATCCCATGTTTCTTTCTTATGGGATTGAGATGAATATATGCAAGAGAAAAATAGTGAGTTCTTTGTACTCTCGTAGTCTTGTGTGGTAATTGTCTCCTATATGCTCTATTTGACTTACTATAATGTGCTCATTTGTAGCTGGACAATTGCTTAAGCACTTTTTTAGCTTTCCTTTTCCTTACTACTGCATCATTTGTAAAAATACCAAATTTGTGACATTTTGATCTATTGCTTGGTAATATGGAAAGCTTTTGAATTGATTTATTTACATTCATATTTGTACATAATCCTACTAATGTTTTAGTAATTAATGCATAAATTTCTCTCCATTTGTAGGATTCAGATGGAAACATAAAAACTTATTGATATCTTAGATACCCAAAAAATTTACGTGGGAGTGCAACCAAGTATATATAATTTTAAAAAGTAGTTTTTTGATATCTTTGACTTCATAAATCTTTTGCACCCATTCCATGTGAAAATATTTGTACTAAGACATCTTCTTGCATTTGATGTTCATGAGGATTAAGGAATCTTTGTCAGCAATATTTGTCTCGGTGCCACACCCGTGCCCTAGGATCATTATTTTCAGAGCACCTATCATATTTCTCTATGGAGTAGAGCCATCAGAATGATATACAACATCACCGACTTCATCCTTCAGTACTCCTTGCTACATTTTGTCTATCATGTTTGGAGATGATTTTGACTGCCACCATATAGTCAGTGTACCTGTAAAACATAGAATAATCACCTTTTAGGTTTCAATCTCAGATTTTCCTTTCATGCACATCATTTTATATGCAATGTACATTCTATCCAACATCTATATAATTTGGCATGTACTCAGATTGCCAATGTTTCATTCTGAGTACCATTCTTCACCAAAACTCTGAACTTCTGACAATTTTCCTTTACCATATAGATCAGGAGAGGTGGTCTGGAAATATTTGAAGGCAAAGGTTCATGGATAAGAAGAAAATGTGACATGGATTCTTCATTTTTTGGGGGTTAAGTTTTCTAAGAAGATTTTGGCTTTTCCTCTCAAAAGAGATGGGGAAATTTTTTGATAATCTTTGGAGGTTCAATTAGAGAGACATGGTGACTAGTCAGATAGGTCAGAGGGATAGGTTTATCAAACTAACCATTTGGAACTTATCTAATTTTTTTGTAATCTCTAATATTTTTCATTAGTTTGGCATAAATCTTTTCCCAATCCTTCTTCTAATTCTTCATGTTGTTCTTTAATCTTCCTCATTAGACTTACGACAAGTTGTTTAACTCCCTCAGTCTCATCATGGATTTGAGACAGAGAACGTTGAAGGTTATTGGTACTAGAAGAGATGGTATTTACAGTGGCTTAGACATCTTCTACATGTCCTCTACAAGCATAGTCATTTGAAAGAAAAATATGTACAACCATGCCCTTTAGTGTAGTGTTGGTCCAGTTGATTTGTTCATTGATAGTTTGTAATCTATGATCTCTACCACCTATTAAATATTCATCTTTAAGTACTAAAGGAACATCCTTAGCTTAAAAATTGTTTTCTTCAAGCACAATATCTTTGAAAGGTGGAAAAATTAAAGGAGATTCAATCTTAGATCCATTTAAACTCTTCCACTAATGTTTTTCTGTATATTTTCCATTCCCACTTATCATATGAAAATTAAGGACAATCATTTTCCTTCATATAATTTTTCCATTTTTTAAAGAGATTTTGTTTTTGTATAACTGAAGTACTGACATTAAATTTAGATTAATTTTGATGTGTAAAGAGATCCCAGTTGATCATTTTCTTCATCCATTCTAGCTCTAAATGATTTTTTTTGCAACCCTTCATTAATGAGAATAATTTCTACATTTTTTGTTTTGAAGGTTTCATCCAATCATCTGTAACTTATTTTGGAACCTGGAAGATGGTATCACTTGATCAACCTATTTGATGTAACCTAGTTAATATCTGGGGGTGCCAAGTGCTCTCATGCGACTAAACATTTATGTCATTATAGGATCTTGATTTTCTAATGATGATAGGGAATGAATCATAAGCACATGGTCATGTGGGAATGCGATGTCTGCACATTTAGGGTGTGGACAAGATTCTACAGAGATAGTACTTGGGGCTTCTCCTGTGTGAGGATTATGATTTTGGTGTTCTTGGAGAAATCATAGAGAATCTAAATTCACAAGCTCTTTACAAGAAGGACATTCAACATTTAAGGAAGTAAATTGCAAGACTTGGGATAATTCTAATAGAGAAGTATGTACACATGCTACAGATAGCTTTGGTGTATTTCTGATGACTGGTGCTTGAACCATTAATGAAGTTCAACAGATCTAGAAGTAGATGGGAAAGAAAAAATGGCAAAGGATTGGTCTTCTAAGATTTGTGCAGTAGTAACGTTCTCAAACTTTGGTTGTTTCAGAGCTTCAGCTACCCATTGCTCAGGAAAAGTAAGGTTTTCCCATCTTATAGTGTGGTGTTCAATCTTCGGCTAAATGGATCAATAATAAAAACCACACTTGACTGTGAATTCTTACTAGGAGTATGGAGGAGTGTAGGGTATAATGTATTTGTGGTTTTAATTTGCAGTTGTAGGATATATTTCAGATGTTCAACAAATGTATACATAGAAAAAATGGGATAGGAGTTGAACCAAACTGATCCTCCTGATAGGGGAGCTACAATCCCACAAATAAGTGAATATGTGTATCAGTTATGTGTTAAGTCTTGGACAGTAGCAAGTGCAAATTTATTCAATCCTCTATGTGTAAGGGATAACACTCCTATTCTTATACATCCGAGATGTAGATAATCAGTACCATGTTGTTTTGCCTTAGTTTCAAGCACTTTTTGATTTAACAGAGTTATGGTCTGAACTGTATCACAATCTATTGAACTTCATAAACACACTCTTTTACTAAAATTCTTGTTATGTCTTTCAACTGGAACATAGATTCACTAGGGGAAATGGGCAGAAATTTACATGATGTGGAAGGTTGAGTCTCAGGGAGCTCTATTTCAGAATGATTTAATATTTTTTAACTACACACATTAAAAAGACTTTGTAAACCATTATGTTTTAAATTCTCTATTTCATGAGCTTCTTTGAAAGAGATTAACTTTATAGGCGCATCCATGATAAGAAAGAGAGAAGTATTTGTGTTACCTGGAAACCAAGACGTTATCGGGCTCTAATAACAATTTGTAGCAGAGGCTTCTTCAACGAAGATTGAAGCTTGCAGATGGATGTTTCTCCTACGTGAACTTGTACATGAACCTTGTGATAGATTCAATGCCTTAAAGCTCTCAATGCGACCTCTTACGTTCACAATTTGCAATGATGCTTTCAAAATCCTAAGCGAACTTCCAGCGAACCTCAGAGCAAATGTTCATACATTCGTATAATCATTTATAAATCTAACAACAGAATAACGTGACGTGCAAGATTTGGTAACACAGATGTTTGCGAACACTTATTTATTATATCATGGAATTATTACTGAGCGCAGATATTCAAAACAGATAGACTTTACTCCTATGAAAATTTGGCCACCTTAGGATCACACCGGACTCTAACTTCTGATGTGCACACTTCTCAGACTTTTGACTTCAAAGACTTTCCAAAAGATGAGGAAGAATTCATACTTCCATTTCTTTTACAGCTAAGCTAGGCCCAACTGTAGGAATCTAGTTACTCTTTCCCTACAATGTACAAAGTGGATGCTTTTCATATCAAAGCCCACAAGAAATATTTTTCAGTAAAAAATATCCTAACACTGTGTATACTTTTTCGTAAATCCCACGAGAAAGAAATATTACATAGATATTATTCTTTACATAATGGAGGTTTTGGACCCACAAAACCCACGAAAAAATGGTATGGCATCATATGTCAACCATATCAACCACTAGTCATCAAACATTGTCAGTCCTAAACATTGGTGTTGGTAGGATCCAGTGACCCATGCCTTGGTATATATTCTTCGTAGAATCATTAAGCGACCAAGGATTACACAATGTATGAATTTCACCCAGACAAGCCATTGATCATGGCATCCGATGTACTTGTCCAAAAATATGTTCATCTGTACAGATTTATTGGTCTTTCTATTATTTGAATATATTACTAATGTAATTCCTCTGTAGATAGACCAGATCTAGGGCACTTCGGTATTCCAAAATGACTCCACTAGTTTTTTAACAGTTAGGTTTATGTACCATTTGATTGGCATTAAAAGCTCAAAACTTTAGCATGATATGATAGCATCTGGTCCTAATGATGAACCACACTTGTTGGTTCGAAACACATAGGCCGAAAAATTCTCTCATGTGATTTCTACCGAAAGAATTTGTTTAATTCATTATGGATCACAAAAGCTTGAATATAGAAAATATTCTTTCCGTTCATCACTTCAACAACGAAAGTCCCAAAATAACTTAGTGTACCCTTTGAAATTGTAAACAAATCCAGGGAAAATAATTTCTAGATTTCTTTGAGGCCATTGTCTTGGCTAATCAGGATCGCTTGGCCTATTCAAGCCAAAATATTTGTGATAAGTATTTTCCCTCATATTCTCTTGTCTCCATATTTCATTGATATCTAAAAAATGATTAGTGAGAGCATCTTCTGCTAAGTTAGTAATGTGGCATGCAATTCTGGTGGACCATAAGGGGTATCCATATTTCTCGTTGCGGACGAAACCTCCATTCAGGGACCAATTGTTGAATATCATTGTGAGGTTGTAGATTTGTGTCTAAAACTTGAGTATGGCAGAGTTTCCATGTTGGCTCCCATTCACTGCAATATTGATCCCAAGTTTTTTTCAGGAATTTATCTACATATATCATCATTATCTTTCCATTTTGTAATTATCTCCATACAATGGATTGGATCTTGCAAATTTTCTCTAATTAATAAATCTGGAATACAAATTTCATTACCCTTTATATGTTGCAATCAAAATCAAAGTTGGAAAATAAAGCCTGCCATCAAGCAAATTTTACCTCTCCTGAATTTTTTATTTCTTTTTTAGGAACGTTGTTCATAGCAGATGCTTCTGTCCTTAGTATAAACCTCCTTTTGTTTATCAAATGAATTTCAAATTTATCAATTGCATTCCAAGCAACTTTGAATTCCTTTTCAATAATAGAATATTTTTCTCAACATGAGACCAGGTGCCAAAAGCAAATTGAATGATTGGTTCTTTATTACACTTCTTTTACTTAAGTACACCAACCCATCCAAGTTCACTAGCATCAGACTCTACTATTTTAGGCATGGATTCATCTGCTACATGGAGGATGAGTACATGTATGACCTTTTCTTTAATATTTTTGATTGCTTGTGTGTGCTCATTTGTCCATGTAAGAGGTTCTTTCTTTAATCAGTCATTTAAAATGTTGCAGTCTTGAGCACAATGCTTATAGAAATTATATACATAGTTAAGGCAACCAAGGAACCTTTGCAACTATGTCTTATCTGTAATTTTGTCTCAGAATTTATCAGCAAAGGAAACGACATGTTGTTGCAGAGTGATATGTCCATTAGAGATGGTATTTCCCAAGAATTAAATATTTACTTTGAACAATTCAATCTTTTTCCTACTGAGGACCAATTATGTTTCCTTTACCAGCTGGAAAAACTTTTTGACATGCTTAAAGTGGTCATCAACTGATCTGGAAAGAATTAACACATCATCAATATAGAATAGTAACCATTCAAAGTAAGGTTTGAATACCTAATCCATTATTCTCTGAAATTTGGAGGGAGAATTCTTCAAACAAAATGGCATAACAATCCATCCGTAATATCCTACAGGCACACTAAAGGAAGTATTGAGTTTGTCATATTCCTTAATTGAGACTTTCCAAAAGCTCGACTTCATATCAAATTTGGAGAAAATTCTAGCACTTGCTATTATTGAAATTAACCATGCCTTGTGTGGCACAGGTTAGGTATCATCAACCATGAACAACATTGAGGGGTCTGTAATTTATGACCAAGTAGGGTACCCCTTGGATTTGCTATGAATGTTTATTAACATATAGGCCATAACAATTCTAGGGACTGTCAGACTCCCAAATTAGTTTTCTATCTGGAAGGCTCTGGATTTCTTTCTGACACATCCCTAGATATTCTTTATTCATAAGAATTGCACACATTTTTCCAGATTTACAAGGATACTCAATTTTATATGACAACTCCACATAATATTGTTTTCGATGCAAAAAGGCATTTGGCTCCTCTACATAGACTTCAACCTCAATTTTCTGTTGGAGTTTTTGGATATGTGTCTTAATTAATTCTTATGCTAATCTTTCTCCAAAATTTATGTTATCAATCTTGCCACCTGGTTTCAGATTTTGTGATTGTTATGCCAATTTTTTCATGTATACATATGATGACCATCTGAAATATATCCTAAAGTTGCACATTAAAACCACGGGGTTTGATCTTAAAAGTTGAAGAACAAATATTTCATACACACACTGGATTGTTTCATACATACAAATACATTATACTCTGCATTCCTCCATACTCCCAGTAGGGATTCATAGTCAAGTGTGTTTGTTATTACAAACCCCTCTAACCAGAAGATTGAACACCACACTATAAGATGGGAAGGCCTTACTTTTCCTTAGCACTGGGTATTTGAAGCTCCAAAACAACCAACATTTCAGAACTTACTATTGCACAAATCTCAGAAAACCAATCCTTTGTCATTTTATCATTCCCATCTACTTCTAGTTATGTTGAATCTTCATCAATGGTTCAAGCATTAGTCATGATAACTACACCAAATCTATCTCTAGCATGTGTACATACTTCCCTATTAGAGCTAGCCCAAGTCTTGCAATTTACTTCCTTAACTATTGAATGCCCTCCTTGTAAAGAGCTTGTGAATATAGATTCTCTATGATTTCTCCAAGAACCCTAGAATCATAATCCTTGAACACAATAAGCTCCAAGTACTATCTTTGTAGAATCCTTTCCATGCCCTAAATGTCCAGGCATCTCATTCCCACATGGCCATGTGCTTATGATTCATTCCTTACCATCATTATAAAATCAAGATCCCAGACTGACATAAATGTTTAGTAGCATGAGAGCACTTGGCACACCCCGATATGGATTAGGTTACATCGAAGAAGTTGATCAAGTCATATAGTCTTCCAAGTTCCAAAATAAGGTACCATATAATTGCAAGAAACCTTCAAAACCAGAAATGTACAAATTCATCTCATTAATGAAGGGTTAATAAAAATATCACGTAGATCCAAAATAGATGAAGAAAATTTTCAACTGCAATCTCTTTACACATCCAAATGCATTTGAATTTAATATCATTACTTCAGTTACAAGAAAAAAAAATCTCTCTAAAAAATGGAAAGATTATATGCAGAAAAATGATTGTTGGATTTCATTCTATGAATGGAAACAACTCCAAGAAGTCCTTAATGTTTAGATGATGAGTGGGGGTGGAAAATCTACAAATAAGCATCAGTGGAAGAGTGTAGATGGTTGTTTGAATCTCTGTCGATTTTTCCACCTTTCAAAGGTATCATGCTTGAGGAAAACAATTAGCAAGCTAGGATTGTTCCTTTAGTACGTAAAGATGAATATGCAATAGCTGGAACAAATCATAGATTACAAACTATCGGTGAACAAATCAACTGGACCAACATTGCACTAAAGGGCATGGTTGTACATATTTTTGTTTCAAATGAATATGCTCGTTGAGGAAATCTAGAATATGACCAACCCACTATATATTCCATCATTTCTAGTATCAGTAACCTTCAACTTTCTCTGCCTCAAATCAAGGATGAGACGAAGGGAGTCAAACAACTTGCCTTAAGTCTAACGGGGAATATTAGAGAACAACATGTAGAATTATAAGGATTGGGAAAATATTTATGGCAAATGAATGAAAAAATTTCAAGGAAATTATTGGGATTGGAGATAAGCAATTGAAACTCCAATATGAGGTACCAAAAACAATCCTATGCTTTAAGGATTATTGCATAAATATGAAATTTGTAGTATTGAATATCCAAATTGATTGCATATTGGGAACACCATTCTTAGCGACCATTGAGCTACATGGATCTATATGATGGGAAGACCTTATTCCTAAGCATTGGGTTGTTGAATCTCCAAAACATAATTTTTTTTGGAACATTACTACTGCACAAATCTCATAAAACCAATCCTTTTCCATTTTATCTTTCCCATATACTTCTAGATCTGTTGAAAATACTAATCAATGATTCAGGCACCAATAATCAGAAATACACCAAAGCTATATCTAACATGTTTACATACATATCTATTAGAATCAACCCAAGTCTTTCAATTTACTTCCTTAACTGTTGAATGTCATTCTCGTAAATAGCTTGTGAATTTAGATTCTCTAAGATTTCTCTAAGAACACCAGAATCATAATCCTCGCATAGGAGAAGTTCCAAGTATTATCTTTGTAGAATCATGTCCACACCCTGAATGTGTAGACATCTCATTCCCACATGATCATGTGCTTATGATTCATTCCTTACCATCATTAGAAGATCAATATCCCAGACCGGAAAAAAAATTTAGTCGCATGAGAGCACCTGGCACACCCTGATATGGAATTTTCTACATAGAACAAGATGATCAAGTCATACCATCTTCCAGGTTCTAAAATAAGGTATAAGATGATTTCAAGAAACCTTCAAAACCAAAAATGTACAAATTCTTCGCATTAATGAAGGGTTGAATAAAAATATCAAGTAGATCTATAATGGATGAAGAAAATGATCAACTGGGATCTATTTACACCTCCAAATACATTTGAATTTAATGTGATTACTTTAGTTACAAAAAAACAAAATCTCTTTAAAAAATGGTAAGATTATATGTAGGAAAATTATTGTTGGATTTCATTATATGAATGGAAACAACTCCAAGAAGTCATTAATGTTCAGACGATGAATAGGAGTGGAAAATATACAAATAAACATCAATGGAAGAGTCTATATGGCTCTAAGGTTGAATCTCCTTCGATTTTTCCACCTTTCAAAGGTATCATGCTTGAAGACAATAGTCAGCAGCCTAAGATTGTTCCTTTAGTACATAAATATGAATCTGCAATAGCCGGTATAGATCATAGATTACGAACTATCAGTGAAAAAATCATCTGGACCAATAGTACACTAAATGGCATAGTTATACATGTTTTTGTTTCAAATGACTATGCTCGTAGAGGACATGTAGAATATTTCCAAGCCATTGTAAATACCATCTCTTTTAGTATCCATAACCTTCAGATTTCTCTGACTCAAATCTATGATGAGATTAAGGGAGTCAAACAACTTTCCTTAAGTCTAACAGGGAAGATTAAAGAACAACATGAATAATTAGAAGAAGGATTGGGAAAATCTTTATGGAAAAATAATGAAACAATATCATAGATTACAAAAATTTTAGATAAGTGAGAAATGGTTAAGTCTGATAAACCTATCCCTTTGACCTATCTGACTAGTCACCTTGTCTCTCTGATTGAAATTTCAAATATTAATAAAACATGTCCCCGCCTCTTTCCAAAGGAAAATCTAGATTCTTCTTAGAAAACAAAATCCTCAGAAAACGAAGAATCCCTATCACATGTTCTTCTGACTCGTGAACCTTTGCCTTCACATATGTCCAAACCAACAACCCCTGATCTATATGGTAAAAGAAAATTGCCAGAGGTTCAGAGTCTTGTTGAAGAATGGTACTTAGAATGGAATATTGACCATCTAAGTATAGGCCAAATTAGACAGATGTTGGATAGAATGTACGTTGCATATAAAATCATGTGCATGAAAGGAAAATCTAAGATTGAATCTTGCAAGGAAATCATTTAGTGTTTTACATGTACATTGGCTAGATGGTGGCAGTCAGAATCATCTCCAACCATGATAAACAATGTCGCATGAAGTACTGAAGGATGAGTAGGTGATGTTGTATATCATTATGATGGATCTACTCCACAGAGAAATATGATAGGTGTTCTGACGACAATTGTCCTAGAGCACTGGTGTGGCACTGAGACAAAGATTGTTGACAAAGACTCCTTAATCCTAATGAACATCAAATGTAAGAATATGTCTCAATACGAAGATTTTCACAAAGGATGAGTGCAATGGATTTTTGTTAAATGTAATTTTTTTGCATTAGGCAAATGACCATCAGTTTGGATCTTCCTCTATCCATAAATGTGTTCCAAAGTATCCCCTTACAAGGTTAGAGTACAAATTATCCTAGAGAGAGTGAAATTCCTAGATCCCATAGCTCAAAATCATATTTTTGGCTTCCTGTACAGTTCCCTAGTCGATTTCTGCACATACATAGAAAATTCCATTAGAAACTGCACATAAGTGCACTATTTCTTACACTGTGGCCTGCGCACATGACTTAATGCATGTAAAAATAAAAAAGTAAGTCTAAAAGAATTGTTAGTCATATCTTTCCCAACTAACAAGCTTCGAATGGATGACTTTTGCGGCCTAATCCCTCCCATCATGCAGCTACTCCCTCTCTTTGTGGAACCCTCATCCCACCATTAGCGGACATCATCCCTTGGGAATTGGATCCCAAACTTCCCCTCCTTGGCCTCTAAAGCTAACATAGGTTTGAGGATTGAAAAGGATTGTGTTGAATTCTCTAAGTCTATTCGTTAGAAAATTAATTTGTATTATGTTGGTTTATTTCTTCTACTTGTAAATTTTGAACAAGTTATTTAAAACATGTAAATAATGAAATAAGCACAATATAGTATCAACATCTACAAATCATCAGCTGAAAGAAAACAAACACACAAGTGACACCGTTAATTTTGGACAAATGTCCCTGGAAAAACCCAATGTGGGAAAACCGATGCATCTATTATGAGGGTTTATTATTATGTAGTATTTCCTTGAGTACAAATGGGTGCCTCACCGGCTAACCTGATAGAGAAAAATACACGGTAGTAATACCTCTCTATTCGGAAACAGGTATTCAAAAAATCTGTCCCACGAAACCCTCTCCAATGACTCTAAAGCTCTACGCTGACCCTTCTGGCGTCTGCATCAGCCTCCTGTTGCTCTGCGTTAGCCTCAAACCTCTCTATGTCAGCCCTCTAAGGCAAAATGTAGCCTTTGGGACCTTCTGTGTCACTCCCTCTACCTTCTGTGTGGATGACGTAGTCCCTCTGGGCTCTGTGATGTCTTTGTTGGGTTTTGCATGGCCTGACCTAGCTGCTGCTTCTCGCTCTTTGCTTCTGCACTGGTCTCTCTGCACTATCTCTACCTCTCTATCTAGCACTCACTGCCCCTCATTGCTGATCACTGATTCGGCTTTCCTTAGCAACCTCGCTCTAGCAAAACGAATGACTAATCACTTTGGTGTTTTCTCCAACTGACCCTTAAGACTCCTCTTATACTTTTCTCGTTGGTCCTTCAACGGTCCAGATTACATCTCCAATCATTGGATAAGATTATATTTGGCTTGATCCATGACTTTTGGAACCTTCTAACCCAGTTTTATATTAATGCCCATTAATATTTCATTTTCCCTAAGTTTAGACTTAGGAACTCCATTAAAAAATTTAATTATTTTAATATCTCCCAAGCTGGTTAGTATCTACCCAAACCATTTATGGGTCTTAGAGATCTCATGTGCTTTAGCCTCTCCACCAATTTTCATGGCTACATCACATACGATGCTACCTCAAATCAGAAATCCCTCTTAGCGAGGATTGTGCTCTAGTAATACTCCTCTCTGAGCATCACTCTGATCATCTCGCACCGGTACCTGTGCTAATGATAGGCTTCCCTGTCCAACATACTCTGCACTACTGCATCCTATACTGCTTCTCATGGCCTTGCCATTGCCATTGATGCATCTGTACGACAGCTCTCTCTGCATTCGTGTTACAGATGGTCCATTCTCCCAACACTGCATCTGCACTGCATCCCCCTCTCATCATGTTGCATTGTGCTATTGTACTGCAACTCAGTTACTAAGAAGTAACTAATCCACCCAACTTTTGACATCCCTATTAGGCTAGAAACACTCCTAATGCTAAAGCTCCCTCTGTTTCTATCAAGTGCTCCCTCTACTGACCTCTGCGCTGTTGCAACAACTCCCAGCATCTCACGTCGTTGCAACCCTTTCTATGCCATCCTACATCGTTGCAACACTCTTGTGCCTCTCGTACTATTGCAACCTACTAGCCTTGTGCTGCCTGGGGACTCTTCCACTGTAGCACTCTCTGCCGCTTCATCCACATTTGTCTCTACTGACATCTGCTAGTCCTGCTGCTCTCTCTTCGGGGCTCTTGTAGAAAGGTATAATCCAATAGGGTTGGTACCTCAAGGATCCTGCCCCTCATCATCTATAGTCATCATGACTATAGCTCGATTTCTCCCCACCTCTTCTCTAGAGGTACATGAGCACTCATGGCACAATCGTCATCCTCCTCGACTTCTTTCTCCACCTCCACTGGTGCTACCTTAGAGTCAGACGCCTCTCCCTTGTTCCTCTTCCTTGGACGCTAGTTCGCATAATGACCCAGTTCCCCATAATGGAAGCACTTGATCTTGGAGAGGTCCTTCTTCTTCCTCTTCTCTTGGTTTCTCACAGATGCCAAATTTGCATCCTCTTCCTCTTCCTTCTTGATCCAGACACCTTTGCTACTACTTCCCACCTTGCTCAACCGCCTAATCTCCTCTTAACGAAGAGATACCCACAATTATTCCTAATTTTGAAGATACACCCTACCCAGTATACTCGGGACAAATGTCTCCCTCTCCTTGGAGACTGCGTTAAGTGCAATCCTTACCATCATCTCTTCATCTTGCGTGGCTTCTATGGAAGTCAGTTAGTCCTGGATCTCCTTCAACCGACTAAGGAAGTGATCTATCTACTCCTCCTTCTGCATCTGGTATGACCTTAGCTGATTCTCAAGTAACATCTTCCTTTGTATGGAATTATGTTGGTACAATGTCTTCAAGGTATCCCACATCTCCTTTGTTGTTTCCTTCTTGATAATATGCTGGACCACATGATCCTTGACCCCATCAAGGATGATGCATTTTTCCTTGGCCATTTCCTCCTCATACTTCTCATTAGCTATCAGATCAACTGGGATAGTCAGTGTTCTCAAGGCGAAGCCCTTGATGCGATGTCTATCTAGAATGGACAAGATATTGGTCTTCCAAACCACAGAGTTGGACGCTCCATCTAGCCTGTCCAGATCTCTCAGGCCATTAATGGCCATCTCTCTACTCTTCTATCAACTCCTTCGAGTCTCTCTACTTCCCTTTGGAAGTTCTCCTTTCGACTCCTGCAGAGTCTCTCTAGTTCCTGCCTGGAAGTTCTCTGTTGGACTCCCTCTGGATCCCGATTTTCCTCCTGGAAATCCTTCTGCCAATCGTCAAGTTGCCCCTCTCTGATCATCTATGCACCTGCAACACTGATACAGATTCCTTTGTTAGAAATATGCCTCGGCAGCAACTCCCTCTACTTTGGTTTCTCCCTGTTAGGTAATATTCTGACCATAGTACCCCACCAACTTCGCTCTCGCAAACTGCCCACAGCTTCCTATGCCCCAGCAACTGAAGGAATGGGCCTCTAGGCTCTACGCAATCCCGGCACTGGCAAAAACATCTCCCTCAACCACTTCGTCAACCCTCTTGGCCTTTGCGTGAGCCTCTCTCTGCCTCCTTAGCCTCTACGCTGGCCTCTCTCTGGCTCAGACTGATGACGCAGTTCCTCCGCGTCAACCCTTCCTTTGTCTCTTCTGCAAGGATCAACTTTTTGTCACTCGAGATAGCTGATTTTGCTACATATGATCTACTTAGCTAATGCCTTCAACTTTTCTGTGATCTGCAACCATGCTCTAATACCATGTTGAATTTTATAAGTCTATCTATTAGAAAATTAATTTGTATTCTATTGATTTATTTCTTCTATTTGTAAATTCTGAAAAAGTTATTTAAAACATATAAATAACGGAATAAACACAATACAGTCTCAACATCTACAGATCATCAGCTGAAATAAACAAACACACAAGTGACACTGTTATTTTTCGACAAATCTCCCTGGAAAAACCCAATGCGGGAAAACTGGTGCAGCTATTTTAAGGGTTTATTATTATGCAATATTTCCTTGAGTAGAACTAGGCTCCTAACCGACTCACTCGATAGAGAAAAATACACAGTAGCAATACCTCTCTATTTGGAAATAGGTATTTAGAAAACTTGTCCCACGAAACCCTCTCCAGTAATTTTGAAGCTCTGTGCTGGCCCTTTTGGCCTCTGTGTCAGCCTCCTACTGCTCTGCGTCAGCCTCAAACCTCTCTGCGTCAACCCTCTGAGGCATTGTACAACCTCTAGGATCCTTTGCGTCACTCCCTCTACCTTTTGCGTGGATGACGCAATCCCTCTGGGCTCTGCGCTGTCTCTGCTGGGCTCTGCATTGCCAGCTTTGGCTGCTACTTCTCGCTCTTTGCCTCTACCCTAGGCTCTCGGCACTATCTCTATCTCTCTATCTAGTACTCACTGCCCCTCACTGCTGATCACTGATTCGGCTTTCCTTAGCAACCTTGCTCTAGCAAAACGAATGACTGATCACTTTGGTGTTTTCTCCAATTGACCCTTAAGACTCCTCTTATACTTTTCTCATTGGTCCTTCAACGGCCGAGATTACATATCTAATCAACGACTAAGATTATATTTGGCTTAATCCATGACTTTTGGAACCTTCTAACCCAGTTTTTTATTAATACCCATTAATATTTTATTTTTCCTAAGTTTAGACTTAGGAACTCCATTAAAAATATCAATTATTTTAATATCTCCCAAACTAGTTAGAATGTGCCCAAACAATTTTTGGGTATTCGAGATCTCATGTGCTTTAGCCTCCACCAATTTTCATGGCTAGAGCACATCTGATGCTACCCCAAATAAATAGATTGTTGGAAGCAGGTTTATGCTGCAAAAATAAGTGGAAGGTTATTCATTCAAGGAGAGGGTTGGTGATTGTGGGAAGAGAACTGTAACATCAAGGCTTTGATGTTGTAAGTTTATTCTCCATTTTATTAATATAAAGGCAACTATTTTTTCTCAATTATGTCTTTGTTGATACAATTTGTAGGATTCCTTGATCACCTAAATGGATTATGATTGCGTATTAATCAATGTATGATATATGATTGAGTTAATTAGTTCATTTATCTTTTGTGTTATATACTAGATGATTTGATATTGTGTATGTTTTTGTCTATGCAGATCTCCTTCAGGACATCATGGAGAAGTTGTGGGAAGTGATAGGAAGATATCTAAAGCATCAAGGAGAAGTGGATAGTCGAAAGCTTTGAAGTGGATTTCATCAAGCATTTCCATGGAATGGTAAGTGGCCTCTATCATAGTGTTTGCTTCAATCAATCACAATCTAGGGAAAGTTAGCAGTTCCTTGTTGTTTGTGACGAGAAACCTCTGAGGTCTATGGAGATCACACTTGTCCACAAGAGGGATTTTTTTTGCCTAACAATTATGAAGTCAAAGTTAGTAAAAACCTACTTTGGAAATAGGCATACTTAGTTGCACTCCCAACTAAAATTTTTGAGTATCTAAGAACTCAAGAAGTTTTACCTTCCGCAACATGGAGACTTTCGTTAATTTCCCCTAGTGAATTTTATGTTGATCTTTCTATGTTCCACTTGAAAGCAATACCAAGAATTTCAATAAAAGAATGTGCTTCTAAAGTTCAACATAATTGTGATATAGTTCAGACCATACCTCTGTTAAATACAATAGAGCTTCAAATTAAGGAAAAATGGCATGGTACCAATTATCTACATATGGGATGTATAATAATAGAAGTGTCAACATTTACACACAGAGGATTGAATACATTTTTTCTTGCTACTATAAGAGACTTAACATATAATCGATACACAGATTCACTCATTGATGCAATTGTAGCTCCCCTATCAGGACAACCAATTTGGTTCGACTAGTATCCCAATGCTTTTGTGTATACATTTGATGAACATCTGAAAAATATCCTACAACCGCAAATTAAAACCACAGGGTTTGATATAAAAAGCTGAAGAACAAATATATGTATACACAAACTGTTGGCTTTATGACACAGTGTTATCCTTGATGGCAACTAACTCAGATGATAGATCACAGTTCAACAGGATTAACATCACAGAGTTCAGATCAGAATTCTCATGATGAAGAGAGAGATGTATATGCAGGTTCACCATTGTCCAAGCCGCGTATACACACGGGTTATATGTATACAAGTCGCGTATACGTACACATGCACTTTCACGGAATGAAAGGCGTGTATATCTTGGAAAACTAAGTTTTGGTCCAAGGTATTTGGTCCATGGTATTTTGGTCCATGGTATTTTAATCCATAGTATTGGTCCAACATATATGGTCTGAGGTATTTGGTCCAAGGTATTGGTCCTAAATGGTTTTGGTCCATGGTATTGAGTAAGGCCTAAGACTATAAAAGGAGGAGAATATCATTAGGCAAAGACACTCAAGAATTGAATATATGATGAAAAGCAAGATCTAGTGTACAGGTTATTGGGTTATGGTGCATAGCTGGATTTGAACCAAGGATGAACCTCAACGCTTGATGAAGGATAAGATCTAATGATGGGTCAAGATCTTAAGGCTTGAAGTGAAGTATCTTTATGTGGTTTGATCATTTATCTGAATAACTAGCGCATGTTGTAGTCTGTAAATATGATGATCTGGGTATAACTGAAGTTTGGAATTATTGTAACGTTTTAAATCATCGTTTACATATCTGTATGCAGGTTCACTTTAGAAAAGGCATGTATACATGCTTATTTTGCATATTAAAACAACGTATACATCTTAAATTTGATTTGCAGTTCTGTACATAGGCTAGACTTGAGAAAAGTGTGTATGCATGTAGGTTTGACACAGGGAAGTACCGTATACCTTGTAAAATATGTTTTAGCTGCTTCTGGTTACTGTTATAGTGTTCTGGGTTCTGGCTTGGGTTTTGGTTACAACATTCTGAAAGATCAGTTTCAAGGGTTGTCAAAAGTGGTTGATTGGTTCAGTTGTGAAAAGGAGATTACTTGATGCATATATATTTGATGATTGAATGATGGATCCAGTCTGAAAATTTATGAAATGTGGTCCCTGGAAGAAAAGAGAAGGTTTTAGCCTTCTGTAGGCCGACACCTATGTACTAGTAAACATATCAGCTAGTACAAGAGCTAAAGGGGGTTGTAGCTCCCTTCCAGGAAAAGCTGGAGAACAAGAGAAGGTTGTAGCCTTCTGTAGGTATAAGCTTGCGTACTGGTATAAGTCTACACCAGTACAAAAATTGTAAAAAGAAGTTTCTTATTATTAAAAAGAAGATAGAGACAATTGCAGGAGGTGGTTTTCACCCACATTAGGTTTCCACCTTATATCTTGTGTTCATGTGTGTGATTATCTATTTTTTTTTACTGCACCTGGTTGTTGTTTATATGGTTCTGATGCACTAATTAAATATCAAAATATGATGAATTAATTGAATCTTAAGTTTGCAATATATACACTAGTTTCCTTAATCACAGTTGCATATACACGCGAGTTCCACTAACTCAAGTAGTGTATATAAATATGATTATGGAAATGAAAAATTATTGACATGCTAATATTGATTCACACACCCCCCCCCCCCCCCCCCCCCCCCCCCTCTCAGTATTATTTCCAACAATTGGTATCAGAGCAGGTCCTTCAGAAGAAGCTTGACCACTTGAAGGAAGATCCATCATCTTGCGTAATCAAGAAAGAAAGGGATCCATCAGACCTCCAAGCTTTGATGGAAGCAACTTCGTTTATTGGAAGGTAAGAACCACAAACTATCTTCAATCTCTTGGAACAGATGTATGGGAAATTGTGGAAGGAGGATATACATTTCCATCGGCAATTCCTATGGATGCGGCAGGTAAAAAACAATATGAAACCAATGCCAAGGTTGTCAATACATTATTGGGAAGTCTATCACAATTAGAATTTGTCAAAGTTATGCAACTCAAATACGCCAAAGAAATATGGGACAAAATCGTTCTAAGCTATGAAGGAGACACTTAGGTAAAACGTACAAAACTGCAAACTCTCATAATTCAATATGAAACTCTCAAAATGCACAATGATGAAAGTATAGCTAGTTACTTCTTACGTATAGATGATATTTTTAATTGCATGAAGAATTTAGGTGAAGAGATAAAAGAAGTTACTTTAGTTGAAAAGGTTTTAAGATCCTTGTCTACTAAGTTTGAATCAAAAGTATTTACCATAGAAGAAAAGTAGGATCTTTAGATTATTACTATGACACAGTTGCACGAGATCTTAACTGCTTTTGAGATGAGAAGAGGAGGTCCATCAGATATGAGAGAAGTTGCATTTAAAGCTTCAGGAAAAGAAGAACTTAATCAATCAGGACATATTTCTGAAGGAGAAGAAGAAGCAAACTTGGTCAAGAACCTTTAACGGGGTTCCGAAAGATTCTGAGGTAAACTACCTTTCAAATGTTTTTCTTGTGGAAGAGTCAGTCATTATGCTGCCAAATGTCCTAATAAAGATAAGGTTGATAAATGTAAGGAATCTACAAAATGGAATAGAAAACAAGATGTAAGTAAAAAGAGCTACTTTACTCATGAAGATAGCGATGGTTTATCAAATAGTGATGAAGATGAAAATAGCAATGACTATAGACTTCCATGGCTTATGAAGATGGTGATTCTTTAGATGATTTAGATGAAGATGACCTTTATGAAGAAATCTCTAAACTCAAAATCTATTTAGAAGAAAAGAGTATGATTATAGATACCTTGACATTCCAACTTGCTGAAAGAGAAAAACACAATGAAAAGCTAGAATGTGAAATTGTGGGTCTAAGAAAGGATCTTGAGAAAACAAAAGCTCTCAATCTTAGATTTGCTGAAGGATCGGATACCATAAATGAAATTATCAAAGTGCAGCACTCTCCTTTGATAAAGATAGGTATTGGATACTCTGAAGAAACATCTCAATCACAGAAGCCATCAACCTCCACTAAAATCTATCGTGATGCAGCAAAGAGCAGCGAATAGTTCGACAATCATCAACAAAGGCATAAAGCAGATCACTAGATGAATCAGGCCCAATTTACTTCAAGAATGAACAGTGGTCACAGTCAACCTCAGGTAAACCACACTCAATTTGCTTCAAGGAATATTAATCAACAGGTCAATAGAAGGAACTTCAGCTACAATCATCGGGTCAGTAGATTCAATAATAGCAGTAACTTCTTTAATGGTCAATGTTTCTCATGTCATAATTTCAGACACAAAGCTGCTCAATGTGTTGCTTACAAAACTATCATGACTAGAGAAGCACGAAATCAAAGAAATGTGATAGGGATCAAGAAAAGTACCTATAATAGCTTTTCCCTTCTTGAAAATGAAATTGAATGTTCAATCTATAACAACTTTGGCCATGAAGAATCTGAATGCATGAGTAAATTTCGGCAAATAGCTCAAAAGGAGAAAACTCCATTAAATCCAAAAATATGGAGAAAGAAAGAATTGCAAACAGAAAGATGTGGTATAGCCCCGTATGTAGAAGGACAAGAAAACCAGTGGTACATTGACAGTGGATGCTCAAAACACATAACAGGTGACAAATACAAACTGCACTGATATAATGCCTTAGAAAAAGAAAATAGTGTCTCATTTGGAAACGACACTCCTGCTGTCATAAAAGGTAAAGGTTCTGTTTTCTTGAAAGAAAAATTTAAAGTTGGGAATGTTATGTATGTTAATGTCTTAAGGCACAATCTGTTGAGTGTGAGTCAAATGTGAGATCAAGGAAATGAAGCAGTGTTTTGATCAAATGGATGTGTTGCTCGTGAGCTTGATAGAGGAGAAACCATGATTAAAGGGACAAGAACTCTAAACAACCTATACATACTCAAGGGAGGACAAAAACAATGTTATCTAAGCAAAAATGATGAACACTGGCTATGGCACAAAAGATTTGGGCATCTAAGGTTCTCTCAAATAAGAAAAGCATGTAGATTCCAGGTTGTTCGTGATCTTTCTGACATCAATATTCCAGAAAATACAATATGCAAATCATGTCAATTTGGTAAGAAAACTAGAGCACATTTCCCTGAAAAGGAAGGATCAGATAGTAAGCCTCTTGAACTTGTTCATACTGATTTATGTGGACCATCAAGGAAAAATTCACCTCGTGGAGAAGAATACTTTATATTGTTCATTGACAATTTTTCTAGAATATGTTGGATAGGACTTCTAAAGCATAAATATGAATCATTTGAAAAGTTCAAAGCCTTCAAAGCTTTGGTTGAAAATGAATCAGATCACAAAATGAAATGCCTCAGATCTGATCGAGGAGGGTAATTTACCTCGGATTAATTCTTCGACTTTTCTAAAAAACATGGAATAAAAAGGCAATTCTCCATCGTAAAGGACTCCTCAGCAAAATGGAGTGGTCGAAAGGATGAACATAATTGTTCAACAAATGGCTCCTGCTATGCTAGATGAGTCTGGAACTCCTACAACCTTTTGGGGTGAAGCTGTAGTCGTTGCCGTCACTATTCTCAACAAAGCAAATGTTCGGGTAAACAACACTCAAACTCCACATGAACTCTGGTATGGTAAGACTCTTACTGTAAAGTTTTTGGAAGCAAATGTTACATCAAAAGGAGTGATGAAAAAATTGGTAAGTTTGAACCCAGAGAAGATGAAGGTATTCTCCTTGGTTACTCTTCCCAAAGTAAAGGATATAAATGTTATAATAAAAGACTTGGGAAAATCATTGAAAGTATTGATGTTGTGGTTGATGAAGCATGCAAAAATCTGAAACAAATAAAAACCGAAGATTATGAAGAAGATGAGGATTATCCTCCCACATCAAATCAGACTAATTCAAAAGAAGAAACCAATGAAGCAACAGAAGAAGAGATAATGGTAGAAGAAAATATTCCATCCAGGTGTGTTCAGAAAAATCATCCAGAAGCTCAAATCTTGGGAGAAAAAGGGGCAGGTGTGTAGACTAGAAGAACCATTGCAGAAGCTTCAAGCTATCTAGCATTACTATCTTCCATTAAACCTCAAAATGTAAATGAAGCATGCAGAGATGAATGTTGGGTCAAGGCGATGAATGAAGAACTTGAGCAAATTGAAAAGAATAATACTTGGGAATTAGTTCCTAGACCTCATGATAAGAATATCATAGGAACTAAATGGATATTCAAAAACAAGCTAAACGAAAATGGAGAAGTTATTATAAACAAGGCCAAACTTGTTTGTAAATGATATACAAGAAGGTATAGACTTTGAAGAAACTTTTTCACCTTTGCTAGACTTGAAGCCATCAGAATGTTCCTTTCTCTTTCTAGTTTTCAGAAATTCAAGGTATACCAAATGGATGTAAAATCTGCCCTTCTTAATGGAGACTTAGAAGAAGAAGTCTATATTGAGCAACCAGACGGATTCATTCTTGGAAATGATGCAAAACTTGTATGCAGACTCAGAAAGGTTCTCTATGGTCTAAAACAAGTTCCAAGGGCCTGGTATTACCGTCTTGACAAATATCTCCATCAACAAGGTTTTTCAAAGGGATCAACTGATAACAATTTATACACAAAGATTGACAATAATAAATTGCTAATACTTGTTGTGTATGTTGATGATATCATTTTTGGTAGCAATGAAGAAGCCATGAGTTGAAATTTTTTTTCGGTAATGCAGTAAGAATTTGAAATGTCCCTGCTTGGTGAGCTTACATATATTATTGGTTTAGAAGTTCAACAAAACAAAGATGGTAATTTTTTTCACAAACCAAATATCTCAAACAAATCCTGAAAAAGTACGGCATGGAAGATTCTAAACCAATATGTACTCCAATGGTAACAGGATGTAGTCTCAGGTCAAATGATGAATCGACAGTGGTGCATCAACCAACTTACATATCCATGATTGGAAGATTGCTTTATCTAATAGGTACTTAAACGAACGTCATGCATGCACTGGGAATAGTTAGAAGATTCCAAGAAAATCTAAAGGAATCACACCTTCAGGCAGTCAAAAGGATATTCAAATATCCTCAAGGAACATAGAATTTTGGTTTATGGTATCCTAGAGATACAGATCTTACACTTCATGCATATATAGATGCAGATTGGGTAGGAAGCGTTGATGATAGAAAAAGCACTAGTGGTGGTGCATTCTATATGGGTTCCAGATTAGTGTCTTGGTTCAGCAAGAAACAAAGCTCAATTGCATTATCTATAGCTAAAACAGAATATGTGGCTACTACATCTTGCTGCATAGAACTCCTTTGGATGATGCAAACATTGCAAGACATTCAGATCACATGTACTCCACCCATCTCCATTCTATGTGATAATACAAGTGCCATCAGTATTTCAAAAAATCTAGTCATGCATTCCAAGACCAAGCACATACCCATAAGGTATCATTTTCTACGTGGACAAGTCCTTGAACAAAAGGTCAAATTGGAGTATGTTCCCTCCAAAGAACATGTTGCTGATATATTCACCAAACCACTACCCAGAGAGACATTTGAATATCTCAGGCAGAACCTGGGAGTAGTTGATGCATCATCCTACTGTTAAATCCTATCTGTTTTATAGAAAGAAGGTCATACGTGAGTTTCATGAAGCGTAGTCGCGTACATACGCTGGTTTTTGTGGATACAGTCGCGTATATGTTGGTTTGAAGAAATGCAGTGGGTGAGACTTAGGAATAAATGGGTCTGATATGGTTCAGTTTAGGGGGAGCATATGCTTCTAATAATGCATTGTTGGCATTATCTCAGAAGATCTTGGTACAGATTCACACAGTTTTTTTTTGTTTTTTTGTTTTGTTTTTTTGTTTTGTTTTTTTTTTGTTTTCAGGTAGAACAAGTTCAGGGGGAGAACATGGTTGCTGGTTGACAAATGTTGCTAATGATTATCATGGTCTTGTTTAAGATATTTTGTCTCTTTTATATATATGTCATGTATATCTTTTAATGTAAAGGTCATGAAACGACCTAAGTTGTTACCCCGCTATGCATGGGATGGATGATGTAATGTTTTCTTGTTTTGACTTGTATAAACAATTGGTATATCCCCACTTGGTGGGGAGATGGATGTATGTATGAGTCTTTGGTGATAGGAAGGTCATTGGTGATGTATGTATAGAGTCATGTTATCTTTTTGTAGACCTTGCTTATGCTTAGGGGGAGCATGGACTCGATCATAGGAGCTCAATCAACACTTCATCATATCATAGAATTCAGCTTATACTCAGGGGGAGCATGACCCTTTGCCCTTGATGACAAAGGGGGAGAGTGACTTGGGGTTTCCATCAAGTCCAAAGGGGGAGATTCTTGGCTTTATGACACATGTGTTGTCCTTGATGGCAACTAACTCAGATGATAGATCACAGTTCAGCAAAATTAATAGCACATAGTTCAAATTAGACTTCTCAGGATGAAGAGAGAGAGGTATACACAGGTTCACCATTGGCCAAGCTGCGTATACACGTGGGTTATATGTATACAAGTCGTGTATACGTACACATGCACTTTCATGGAATGAAAGGCGCGTATATCTTGGAAAACTAAGTTTTGGTCCAAGGTATTTGGTCCATGGTATTTTAATCCCTCGTATTGGTCCAAGATATATGGTCTGAGGTATTTGGTCCAAGGTATTGGTACTAAGTGGTTTGGTCCATGGTATTGAGTAAGGCCTAAGAGTATAAAAGGAGGAGAAGATCATTAGGCAAAGGCACTCAAGAATTGAATATCTGATGAAGAGTAGGATCTAGTGTACAGGTTATTGGGTTATGGTGCATTGCTGGATCTGAACCTCAGCGCTTGATGAAGGATAAGATCTAATGATGGGTCAAGATCTTAAGGCTTGAAGTGAAGTATCTTTATGTGGTTTGATAATTTATCTGAATAACTGGCGCATGTTGTAGTCTGTAAATATGATGATCTAGGTATAACTGAATCTTGGAATTATTGTAATGTTTTAAATCATCATTTACAGATATATACGTAGGTTCACTTTAGAAAAGGTGCGTATACACGGTGGTTTTGCATAATAAAATAGTGTATACATCTTAAATTTGATTTACAGATCTGTACGCAGCTTAGCCTTGAGAAAAGTGCATATGCATGCAGGTTCGACACAGGGAAGTAGCCTATACCTCGTAAAATATGTTTTAGCTACTTTTGATTACTGTTACAGTGTTTTGTGTTCTGGCTTGGGTTCTGGTTACTGTGTTTTGGTTACAGCATTCTGAAAGATTAGTTTGAAGGGTTATCAAAAGTGGTTGATTGGTTTAGTTGTGAAAAGGAGATTAGTTGATGCAGATATATTTGATGATTGAATGATGGATTTAGTCTGAAAATTTATGAAACGTGATCCCTGGAAGAAAAGAGAAGGTTGTAGCCTTCTGTAGGCTAGCATCTATGTACTAGTAAACATATCAACTAGTACAATAGCTAAAGGGGGTTGTAGCTCCCTTCCAGGAGAAGCTGGAGAATGAGAGAAGGTTGCAGCCTTCTGTAGGTAGAAGCCTGTGTACTGGTATAGGTCTGCATCAGTACAAAAATTGTAAAAAGAAGTTTCTTATTATTAAAAAGAAGATAGAGACAATTGCAGTAGGTGGTTTTCACCCACATTGGGTTTCCACCTTATATCTTGTGTTCATGTGTGTGATTGTTTGTTCTGTTTTATTGCACCTAGTTATTGTTTATATGGTTCTAATGCACTGATTAAAGATCAACATATGATGAATTAAATGAATCTTAAGTTTGCAATATATACGCTAGTTTCCTTAATCATAGTTGTGTATACACGTGAGTTCCACTAACTGAAGTAGTGTATATAAAGCTGATTATGGAAATGAAAATTTATTGACTTGCTAATACTGATTCACCCCCACCCCTCTCAGTGTTATTTCCAACACAAACATGGTTGTTTCAGACACACAAATACATCATACCCTGCAGCCCTCCATACTCCTAGTAGGGATTCACAGTCAACTTTGGTTGTTATTATAGATCCCTTTAACTAGAAGATTGAAAACCACACTATAAGATGGGAAGACCTTACTTTTCCTTAGCACTAGGTAGTTGAAGCTCCAAAATAGCCAAAGTTTCAGAACATTAATACTGCACAATCTCAAAATTCCAATCCTCTGCAAATTTATATTTCCCATCTACTCCTTGATCTATTGAATCTTCATCAATGGTTCAAGCATCAGTCATGAGAAATACACCAAAGCTATCTCTAGCATGTGTACATACTTCTCTATTAGAATTAGCCCAAGTCTTGCAATTCACTTCCTTAATTGTTGAATGTCCTTCTTGTAAAGAGCTTGTGAATTTATATTCTATAAGATTTATCTAAGAATGCCAGAATATTAATCCTCACATAGGAGAAGCTCCCAGTACCATCCATGTAGAACTATACACACAGGTTCACCTCTTCAAAGTAGCATATACAAAGGAAGAGTTTATGTTCATAAATGACTGATCAACCTTATTAGTGTTGCTGCTTCTCTACTGTCTGTCAATGATGTCCTCACGTTGATTTGGGTTGAGTGATAATGTCTAAAGTAGAATTGATTGAATGATGAAGTTGAATTTGGTTATTGATTGATTGAAGAATGTTAAGGTTACTTGTTGATTGTAGATCAAAGATAGTTCTGTGATTGGCTCATAATGTTGTAGTAGATATGAGTATGGTTTAGTGTTCTTTTCATAATTGAAGTAGTCAAGTTTTCAGTTTTAAGTATTTTAAGATCTGTACACAGGTTTCTCTACAGAAAAAACATGTATGTATGTGGTTTGCCTTAAGTGAAGTAGCGTATTCATTTTGGCATTTGAATGATCAGGACTACAGTTGATTCTATGTGTTGACGCATTTTTTGTGTGTTCATTTATGTGTACTAGTTATAGTGATTAGACTGTTACAATTGATTGGTTGAGTTTTGATTAAGTGTCAGTTGATTTGGTTTTCAGTGATTGTTTGATCCAGTTGAGTCAGATATTGATGATTGGGTTTCATTGATTGGTTGATTTAGTTGTGTCAGAGATTGATGACTATGTTCCAATGATGAGTTATAGTTTGATTATTTATATTGAGCTTAAATGTTGATAATGGGTTTAGTCTGAAAATTTGATGAAACATGGTCCATGGAAGTTGCTGAGGGTTGGAGCCTTTAGTGAGGAAGTCGAAGCTTCCTACGAGTAGTAGCTAGTGATTAGATCGGGGGGTTAGAGCTCCCTTCTAGTAACAGTTGGAAAAGAAGTGAAGGTTGTATCCTTCTACAGGTTGGTGCCTGTGTACTGGTAAACATTTACACTAGTACAAGAACCAGGGGGTTGGAGCTCCCTTCCAGTAGGAGCTAAAGAATAAGTGAAGGTTGTAGCCTTCTACAGGAGGGTGCCTGCATACTAGTATGAGTCTACACTAGTGCAAGATTGTAAAAATATTTTTCTTTATATTAAAAATAAGACATAGACGACAACAACAAGTGGTTTTTTTCCCGCATTGGGTTTCCACCTTAAATCCTAGTGTTCATGTGTGTTGCTTATGTGTGATGGTTTATTTTGTTTTTACAGCACATGGTTACTATTTACCTAATGTTTAATAAAGTATTAATGCACTATATGAAGACCAAGATATGATGAATTAACTGAATCATAATTTCACTAAATGTACGCTAGTTGTCTTAAGAACAATCACATACACACACAGGTTCCTTTCAGTGAAGTCGCGTATAGAAATTTGAATATGAAATGTAAAAGGTTATTGATTTGAAAACACTGATTCACCCCCCCTCTTAGAATTTTTCCCAGCGATTGGTATCAGAGTAGGTCCTTTGGCGGAAGCTTGATCGCTTGAAGGAGATCCATCGAGACAATGGGAAAGAAGCAAAAGAAGAAAGTACCTCAAAAAAAGAAGACATCTCAAAGAAAAAATGACAGTGTTAGAGAAGATTGGCTATTAGGTGGAAGAAAATATTCAGATTTAGAATCACCTAAAAATCAAGATGAACAAGCAAAATAATTATCAGGCACTGATTTTTGGTCCTCTGGTGATAACTTTCTGTGTTCATGCAATGTTGAAGATAATGAATGTGATAGTGAAACAACTGAATTTTATCTGATGGGTGAAAGTGAAAGAAATATAATAGAGATAAAAGTTAAAAGGATCATAGATAAAATTAGAGATCAACAAGATCTATTTGATAAAAGGGAATGTACCTACAAAGAAGAGGTTATCAAGTTAAAAAATCAGTTGGAGGAAGGAAACAAAATAAGGAAGTAGTACAAGGAAAAGTAGAATCAATGTCAAAGGCTACAGGATGAACTAACATCATTGAGAAATCAAGTGAATGAAAAGGATACAACAACCAAGGAACTTAAAGAAATAACCAGTTACTATGAAAGTCTTGAAGCTGAGGTCGTCTCTCTAAAAGAAGATCTTGAAAAATCAAATAAGAAGAATGAAGAACTACTTCAAGAATTTAAAGAACAAGAAAATAAGACTCTTAAATTAAAACAACAAGTGGAGGAAGGAAGAAAAGTTGAAGAAAACATGAAGAAGCAGTATCTTGAAAAGGAAAAGCAATATCATGTTGAGGTAAATATCCTAAAAGGAAAATTAGAATAAAAGTATAAACTTTTATGATTTCAAGATAATACTAAGATTTTGGATAATATTCTTAGTAGTCAAAGGTCAACTACCAACAAATCTGGTCTTGGTTTCAATGAAATTGTTAAAAGTGAATCTAGCTCACAAGCCGAGGCAAGAAATCCTATTGTGAAATCTGAAATGCCCAACAAGGAGATAAGAAGTCAACCCCTTCAACAACTAAGGAAAGGAAGTCTTCAAACAAAATCATTTACTCCTAACTATAGAAGTGTTAATCGATTCTTTCCTCTGATAAAAAATGTTGAATATTCTATATGTCATAATTTTGGACATGTTGCAGCTAGGTGTAAAAGTAGAATGTTTCAAGCTAATAATCGTCTCACAGAAATATCATAAGCTTCCAGGTACTTTAAGGGATATTGTTTTTTCTTGCAATATGTTTGGTCACAAAGCCATTGATTTCTTTAGAAGGAATATGAAACATATAATATGTTATGCTTGTTACAAGTTTGGGCATGTAGAAAAAGAATGTAAGAACAAGTCTATGGGTCGCCATAGATAATATGGTAAGCAACCAAATAGGAACACTGATATCAGAATATCTGAAAAAGATGGATCCACCAATAAGAAAGAAAAGGAAGGTCAGATAAGGCGTGGTATTGTTGACTGCTCATTCAAAGACGAAGATGAATGATACATAGATAATGGATGTTCTCATCACATGACTGGAGACAAGAGTAAAATGGAGTCTCTAATGAAGAACCATCATGGTAATGGTATTCTTGGAACTGATGTTTTATCAAAAGTTTTGGGACCAAGTACGGTCAAAACAAACTTAGGGGGAACTAAAAGTACGAAATTTCAGTATTCCACTTTCCATACGCAGATCTTATTAATACAATTCGCGTATATATGCGAGTTAGAAAATGCATAGTCACGTATATGTTGGTTTGATGAAGAAACAATGGGACAAACTGAGAAAATGGGCCTAATATGGTTCAGTCAATTATCAATTGTCTTTTCTGTTTTGATGGTTGATGATTACAATGTGTTGATGTTATTTATAAGTTCTTTGGACCCTCATAATTTGTTGATGACTTGATGTATAACTAGTTGATGATGATGCCTTGATGATTCTTACTGATATATGCAATAATCAAATCGACTGTCAGTTGGCACAGGTTCAGGGGGAGCATTTGCTATGCTTCTAATAATGCATTTTTGGCATTATTATTGCTTAGAAATCCTTGCTATGTAATGATGTTTATCAAGGATGATGATGCTTATGTTTATGAAGTGTTCAAATAATACATCATGCTATGCTATAGTCATGGGTTGCTTATGATGAAATTACAGACTTGAGCCACATATTTTTTTTGATGCTTTTGATCAAATTTCTCAATGATTTGGATGATTTTGTTGATGATACATATAGTACATATGTTATGTTGCTTACATGGTGATCTTCATAAGTTCAAGGAGAAAAACAAAGCTTGAGTACACAACTTCATTATTTGATGATGATAAATATCACTCATTTATTTTATGTTATTGTCATCATGCCTTAAAAGATGCATAAATTTCATATGGTGTAGTTATGGATGAGGATTCCTATAGTTCTTGGCTCTCTCATGGTATATTGTTTGAGGATTGTTTCTCTTGATGGTATCAAGAAAGTTTGATAAATGAATTATGAGCTCATTGTTTTCCTTTCACATTGATGAGAAGCTAGATGCATATCGCTATCTCTATGATGGATACATTACAGATAAGGATCACATGGATGATTACTTAAATTGCACATTGGTAAATGATTTTGGTATAAAATATCCTATTGTATGAAGAAAATTGGCCAATAAAATAGTGTTATTGTAGGTTTCATGAAGACATGGTTTACCTAGTCACATAATGATGATGATAAGGAATGATGAATACTTCTTCCTATCTTACTCTATGATGATATGCTTGGTACTCACATATGTTGATTATCATGGTTGATGCTTATCAGATGTGGGTTGCTAGAAAATTCCCTAGTAACGATACATGGTTGATATATTGAGGGTTGTTGTGGAAAGATCATGTAGTTCTTTCTACAATGATGTTGTAGTCATGGATGATGACTATGGTGCTTTTACATGCATATGATATTGATGTGAATGGTTTTGTGAAGATATAGGCATTACTGCTTGGAGATATGGAATATGATTATTTGATTCATGAAAGGGTATGTTCTGATGAACATTGATTAAGGATTTTTCTACTAAATAAAAAGAGAAAGTTGATCTTGATAAGGTAAAGAAGATGAATCGATAGCAGATATATATGAAAATTTGTATGTAGAATTCTTAGTCACAGGTTGATGATATTAAAGCTACATTGTCTTATCTTATGAATTAATGATGGACATTTACAGGTTGTTATTCTTGGTGATGCTAACAAATGCTTATGGTTCAGATCATATATGGTGTAAGATAGTTGTTGATAACTATCATGATCTTGTTCTTGGTTAGGTGGTTGAGTCAAATATGTATCCCCACTTGGTTGGGAGATTGATGTAAGTATGGATCCTTGGTAATAGGAAGGTGATACTTAGTTGAGTCATAGCATCATGCACTTCATTTTACATTCATCAGAGATTTCGACTTGTGCTTAGTGAGAGCATGATCAGAGAATTCAACATGTGATCAGGAGGAGCATGGTCAGTTCCAGAAATTTAGATATGGAAGTGTTCATTCAACATTGGTCAGCCCTTTTCCCTTTATTTCAAAGGGGAAGATGTAGGTTTTAACCCCGTATAGAAATTATCTACATGCGAATTCTAAAAGCATAGAAAAAATGGCGAGAGCATAAAACATAAAAAAGGTATACACAAAGATTTTCCCCTGGATCCCAAAACTGGGACTACCTGATTGATTTTTCATTATGTTCCTTTCAATGTTACAATACATATATATACATGTCGAGGCATCCATAAACCCCAATCCATTAACCTTGGATTAGAACATAACCGTATTTCCCTTGACCAGATCTACAAAATACCATGGATCGAAAACCACCATACCCAAAACCATGTGTGAAATCCATGCACAAAACCATAGATAGGTCCACCCACCTAATATAGGGTCCAAAAAAAATTCCCGGGGAACTGTGTCGAACCCCATCTAGGGGGCTACTACCCCTTGCATACCCCCTGACAATGCGAGGCGCAACATACAAGGTAGGCTACCACCCCCCCCATGTATGGGCTAGTCGTGGAAAGAATATAACATAACCCAACAAGAGGGGAGCTTGGTGTTTGGAGAGTATATTGATGTTTTGAAAAGCTTGGTGCTTGGCTTGATGTTATTTACAGGTTGTGGTGACCAAACACCAAAGTGGTTGCCATCAAGTCCAAAAGGGGAGATTTTTTTGCATTATGATGCATGTATTGTCCTTGATGGAAAATCACTTGTAAAAAAACAAGTTTATGATAAATATATGAAACCACAGTTCAATTCAAAGGTGATAGAATGATGGAACATAATACCAGCATAATGGGTCAAAGGTTTACAGCTCAAAATCAGAAGTTTGATATGGGGAGATTGTTGGAATTATGAATTAGGTGTTGTCCTTAATGACAACCTATTTGATGAAATGGAATCCTACTTGATAAGTTATCCCTTAATCTACTTGTTAAAGGTATAAACATGGTGTGTTTTCAGATGTGACAGAAGTCTTGGCAGTTCAAAGGAATGACAAAGTTGGAAGTTCAAGAACTATACGCAGGTTTTGTTAATCCAAGTCACGTATGCATGTGAGTTCAGTGAAGAAAAGTAGCGTATGGTTTTTGTACCATGGTATTCTAAATACTAGGGGTTCTTACCATGCTATTGGCCCATAGTAATGAGCGCGACAAAGAATATTAATCCCGTCAAAGAATACCATTGGCATAACTATGGTTTTTACCCGTGGTATAGAAAAAGGTTAAAACTATATAAGGAGGTGATGATCAAAGTGCTAGGGGTGCACATGATGGAAATATTATGAAGGATTAGATCAAAAGAAAATATGCATATTATGGGTTTTTGATGCTTTGCTTCATCTAAACTAAGTATGCACCTGAGAGTTTTATGATGGATGAGATCCAATAGATCTGAAATAATAATTCACCAATGAATACAATGATGGATCAAGATCATGACACCTGAAATTACTTTTCATTATATGATCTACTCATGGATTCACTAGATCTAAGTACTGACACATGTTTTCATCTCCGGATATTATGATTTGGGTCTTTCAGAAGTTCTGAAGAGCCGTGAAATTTAGGTCAAAATTTGCAGAGCTATATGCTGGTTGGTCTCGGGAAAAGCGTGTATACACGTGGGTTTGCTTCTTCAAAGTAGTGTATACAAAGTAAGGGTTTATGTTCATAAATGATTGATCAACCTGATCAGTGTTGTTTCTTCTCTGCTCTCTATCAATGATGTCCTCATGTTGATCTGGATTGAGTGATAATGTCTGAAGTAAAACTGATTGAATGATGAAGTTGAATTTTGTTATTGGTTGATTGAAGAATGTTAAGATTACTTGTTGATTGTAGATTAGAGATAATTCTTTGATTGGTTTAGAATGTTTTCGTAGATCTGAGTATGGTTCAGTGTTATTTTCAAAATTGCATTAGTCAAGTTTTCAGTATTTTGAGATCTGTATGTGGGTTTCTCTATTGAAAAGTGCATATGTACGCGAGTTGCATTAAGTGAAGTAACATATACATTTTGGCATTTGAATAATCAAGACTGCAGTTGATTCTATGTGTTGATGCAGTATTATGGGTTTAGTTTTGTGTCCTAGTTACAGTGATCTGACTTTACTAGTTGATTGGTTGAGTTTTGATGAAGTGTCAGTTGATTGGGTTTTCAGTGATTGGTTGATTCAGTTGAGTCAGAGATCGATGATTCGGTTTCAGTGATTGGTTGATTAAGTTTTGTCAGAGATTTATGATTGTAGGTTTTAACCCCGTACAGAAATTACCTGCATACGAATTCTAAATCACAGGAAAAATAAAAATGCGAGAGCATAACACATAAAACACATATACACAGAGATTTCCCACTGGATCTCAAAACCAAGACTAC
>APFE031261916.1:7585-20050 GCA_000404065.3 Pinus taeda
TAGTATGGTAATATACATCGACCCTAGACACTAAGATGTGTCAGGGGCTCAATCTTCAAACCGTCACCTCGGCTTTGGGGTGTGCACGAGTGAAAAAATCCAGAGAATTATCCCCCTTTGAAAAAGAAAGGAAACGAAAGGGATAATTCACCGGATAAAAAAAACACTCCAAGGTCTACTCGTTTGCTGATCGAGTCCCACATCCTAGGCCTGTTACAAATTCAAGAAACATCATACTAGCATCACTTATTACAATTCCCCGTAGGGTGTGGAATCTGGGTACAAAGAAGAAATATGATGAGAAGATAAAAGGAGAGTTAAAAAACTGATGTTGACTGGTGACATCTGATGGTACAAGTGTCCTCTGGATCATCCTTGGGCATGGAGTCGTCACATAATCGTCAGGTGCTACTCCAGCAGTCAACAGTCCCTACCTAAATAATTTTGGAACAGGATTAATTTCTACATTTTGGGGTCAATTTTGGAGGTGATGGAGTCCATTCGATTTTATAAGGAGGCTAGACTTAGTAGAAGTTATTTTGATGTGGTTAATTTGTACATGGGGGCCACCCACACTAGGAGAATACGCATTCCCTAGTTCGATTTGCATGGAGGGGAAATCAATGGTTAAGTGAGGGACCCAAGATGGAGGGAAAATGGAGGGAAAAGTGCTCCACGAAATCTATATAAGGAAGGCAACTCTCCTCATTTCGACATCTTATCTTTCTGACATATTGTACTCAACCTTAGTTGCTCGAGCTACTTAGCTGGGTTACTGTGCTGCTTAGCACACGAGTGTCTCTGAGCGGAGATCTCAACCCTTGCTTCGGTGGACTTCGAGTGCCACCCTAGGAAGGCAATTCGTACTACCTTGGAGGAGAGCCAGTGGAGTTTCACAGTCGCATCATTCAACATTTGTCTTAGCCAGTGATTGTTTGTGGAGGACACAGAAGGGGAACACGTAGGTGTTGCTTGTGGGTTCATCTGGGCAACAATTGCTTGGGGAGTTTGGGCATTGGAGCTACAGTGGAGGATCAACCTTTCGAGAGAGTTTTGGAGCATGAGGTTGTTGCATTGGAGCAGTTCTATTTACAGTCACTTGGGCCTGCGGAGAGAGCTATCACTGGGCTCACATGGGAGTTGGAGGAAGGAATTGTAGAGCTGGAGCTCGCCGGGAGAAGTAGGAGATCATTTGGAGGGCCATTTGAGGAGGATTGTTGGAGTTTTGAGAGAAAAGATTGACAGGATCAATCATAGCAACAAAATTCGAAATTAGAGGAGGGCCAAGCTGTGAAGGGTCAATTTTTAAAGGTTGGAACCAAGGGAAACCCTTTCTAGGTTTTGGGCAAGGATCACACTCCTAGTTTTATAGAAATTTCTGGGCAAATCTAAGGGGTCAAACAGGGGTCCCAACTCAGCCAGTAGCTAGAGGAGCTAAGGAGAATTTGGGCCAAAATTCCAAGGTCAACATTTGGCCAATCCCTTCGTCAGTTATTCTTGGTATTTGGTAGAGAGGCCGTGGTTGCTTTCCTGTAATTTTTTGAGCATTGGAGGTGGGGTTTCCAACAACATCTTTGCAGCAGACATCACAATTTCACAAGGGCAGCGCAGGGCATCATTGCAACAATTATTTGTGCCATCTGGGCTTTACATATTACCACCTGGGCTTGATCATGCTTGCCATTGAGGCAAGCCCATGTGCACCACTTCCACATTATTGTACTTTTCTCCCAGATTATAATAAAATGGCTTAGCTGTTGGTTATTCCGGGACTTTTTATGGGTGTGCACAAAATGTTTCAATTTTATGGTGTTGTTTTTATTGTTTGTGTTGCATAGCATTATTTTTCCTAGTTTGGAACATTACAATAACACATTCTTCCTTGATGCCAACATTTTCCCTAGATGCTGCCACATCACTCCTACATGCCTTGGAAGGGTGTTGCAGGTGTCTTTTTGGATGACATCATGGTGGAGGTGCCTTTTGGAGATGTATGCATGCATTTTGAGGATTTCTGGGAGTGAGTAGTACTCTTGGACCAATGCCTCACTTGATGTATTGTTGACCATTCTTGGAGGATAACATCATGGTGGAGATTATGTAATCCCACATGTGTGGGTTATTTTTGCCATTTTATTATGTTTTAGAGCAACTGACCTTTGACCTAGTTGAGCATCAAGTAAACTTATTCTAGGGCTTTACTTGTAAAATTTGTGAAAGAACATAAAAATTGATATTGCCAAGCCATCCTGAATGACACCTTCCCCCTTGGTTGGCCAAGTGTTAGGTAAACCATGAGAGTAACACCAAAATAACATGTGCAATATCAAAATGTCCCTAGATCTGCAATTGGTACATTGGAAGTTGTTAATTTTAGGCAACAATGGTATGTTGTATGCTTTAGAGCAATTTTACTTCAATTTCTTTATTAGCCCAGTATCAATATTCAGATTAGCAATCACATCAACATGATAGTAAAATGCAAATAGAACATAAACATAAATAGTAGAAGACAAGCCAAGATAAGAGGACACAAGTAGTGGCACCAGCCAAGGACAAACCCCAATGTGGGGAAATCCTTGATCAAATCTTCTTTTTGTCTTGAATAGTTCAGCAGAGAGAGAGATAGTACAATTTACAAATTTGATAATTTATAACAGCAGCAAAAGAGACCTAACAAGAAAAGTTAACGTTGGTCAACAAGGCAGATTTGACACTCAGCGAATCGGTCAACTTCAGTCAACTTCGGCCTCCAAACAACAAGATAAAACAACCCTCAAAACAATGAAATTCAGCCCAGTCAAAGTCTGGTAAAACAGCCCACCTGTAGTCAACACTAGCTGTAGTCAACGCTGGTCAACAATCAACGTTTAGCCTTAATTTATGTGCCCAGAAATGTAGCCTGCAAACAAAGATAGCCCTCACAAAAACACAGTCAAAGGAGGTCAATGCATGCTGGTCAACGCTTGGTCAAATTGTTCAGAAATTCGGTCTCCTGAAATTTCAGCCTACTAAAATTTCGCTATCCTGAAATTTCGGACTTGTGAGAGAGAGAGGCCCATAAATCTGTACCTAATCAATGAGGAGAGAGAGAGAGAGAAGTTTGAAGATGGGTGTGTCCAAATGAGGCTAAGGCATCATGTCTTTATAGAAAACGTTGAGGATGAATAGATGTGATTGTTGGGCTTCTAAGCCTACATAAGTTTGCTGGCCGACCTTGACAATTTGTCCATAATCAAAATAAATTCATAACTTCATTTTTACATGTAAGAATCGGATGATCTTTAAATCAATCCTACACCTCTCGAAAAGAGGAATCCAAGAAAAATATCGACTATCATAAATAAGATGAACCATGTGGAGTTTGTCCCTAGTTGCAAATTTTAACACTCCCTCTCAACTAGGGAGAACTCCATTTGCGAATTCATCTGCCAATCTGTACTATCTCTGCCATCAATGCATTGCTTTGCACTGCGTTGCTCTTCTGAACTATGAAGAAGAAGAAGTGATCGAGAATGTATCATACCATTCTCTACTAATCGGGAGTTAGTGCCAATCAAAAGAGAGTGTCCCATACCACTCTTACTGACCCAAAGTCAGTTCCAATCAAAAGAGAGTGTCTCATACCACTCTTACTGACCCGAAGTCAGTTCCAGTTGGTCCCAGATCAATATCGATCATCCTAGCATAGGGAGTATGGTAGTACATGATTCGTCCATCAGTAGTACTATGGTCCCTATCCTCATTTCCCTACTCATTGGCCAGATGAGAGGTACTTCCCATGAGTCCTAGACTGCATGGGTAGGATGTCTTAGTAGGAGAAGGATGAAGCACTCATCCTGCTTACATGTCACCAAGGGGTATCGTAGGGGAAGGTTGAACCACTCACCCTGTACACAACAAACCACTAGGGGAAGGCTGAACCACTCACCCTATGGTTGCTCATCGCTCCAAAAAGTACACCAAGCCCCCCGGAGCTCCTAGAGCTCAATGTCCATCTTATACAGGACCCTAATAAGAGGGTCTCTCCACGAATCCAAGTCATTTTTGGAAGGCCAAGAACTTGACCTTCCCTAGGGGCTTTGTTAGAATATCAGCAACTTGCTCATCAGTCCCAATGTGATGGAGCCTTATTGCTCCTCGTTGGACCATATCCTGGATAAAGTGGTACCTGATATTTATATGCTTGGAGCGATCATGAAACATGAGTTTCTCTGATTATCAGATGCCACTCTGGTTGTTGCAGAGGACCACGGTGGTATCCAACGCATTGGATAAAGTGGTACCTGATATTTATATGCTTGGAGCGATCATGAAACATGAGTTTCTCTAATTATCAGATGCCACTCTGGTTGTTGCAGAGGACCACGGTGGTATCTAACACATGTCCAAAAAACTCACTAAAGAGCTTCCTCAACTAGACAGCTTCACAGGAGGCCATACTAGTAGCTATGTATTCGTCCTCGGCGGTGCTCAAGGCAACTGATTTCTGCTTCCTGCTCATCCAGGACATCGAAGCAAAACCCAAAGAAAAACATGTAGAAGTCCTCTTGCGATCCACCACACTGCCAGCCCAATCAACATCAGAATAACCATGCAGCCTCACATCTCTGACAGTGTATCTCAGTCCATGAGTGATTGTGCCCCGAAGATATCTCAGAAGATTCTTGGCACAATCCAATGTATATGATGAGGCTCAACCATATAGTGGCTCAATGTGTTAATTGCAAAACATATGTCTGGATGGGAGTTCACCAAGAACATCAGTCCTCCTATGAGTTGACGATACTCATAAGCATTTCCCAATTCAGGTCCAGCAACACTACCACATAACTTCTTAAAGTTAAGTTCCATCGAAGTAGTCACAGGATGGTAGTCCACCATCCCAAATCTTTCCAATATCTTCACAAGATATTTTCCTTGAGAGAGGAAAATTTCACCTGGCTTTTGCCAGACCTCCAACCCTAGGAAATAGTGCATCGGTCCTAGGTCCTTCATCTCAAATTTAGAAGTGAACTCCCTCTTACATTTGTAAATGAGAGGGCCTGCACCTGTCAAAAAGAGGTCGTCCACATAAAGTACCAGAATGAGAGGTTTATCATTTTCAACCTTAAAGTAAAGGTTCGGATTGGATTCACTTCTAGTGAATCCCAAATTCATCAGATAGCTATCGATCCTCTCATACTAAGTCCGGGGTGCTTGCTTCAATCCATAAAGAGCTTTCTTCAGCCTGCATACATGAGATTCCCGATCATGAACCTCAAACCCCTCAGGTTGTTCTACATAGACTTCCTCTTTGATTGAACCATGCAAGAAAGCGGTCTTGACACCCATCTAATGTAGGTTCCATCCTTGCGAGGCAACAAGGGCTATGATTGAGCGGATGGTGGTGTATTGAGCAACATATGCAAATATCTCATCTTAATCTACACCTTCCTTTTGAGAGAAGCCTCGAGCAACAAAGCGAGCCTTGAACTTTTCTACACTTCCATCATCTATGCTTGATTTTGTAGAGCCACTTAGAGGTGACAACCGATTTGTCCTAGGGTCTAGGGACCACATCCCAGACATCATTCTTCATAATTGACTTGTATTCTTTATCCATAACATCCTTCCATACTTGTTGCTTCACGACTTCTTTGAATGATGAAGGCTCATTTTGAATGATAGTGCTCATGGCAGTCAAATATCCTTGATACCTGTTCAGCTTCTTGCTCTCACAGAAAGTCCCCCTTGATGCGATGTGTCTCTCGGCATCTTCGAGAGTCTCCCTAAGCCATGAGGGTCTCCTTTTGGAGGAGGAGGGGTCATGAGGAGGAGGATCAATAGGATCCATAGGTTCATCAACATCAGGCATCATTTCGTCTTCTTTTGCACCCTGAATTCCTGTGTCAACTTTTTTGTCCTTCCTTAGGATAGGAAGGTTGTTGATCTTCCCGTGGGCCATATCTTTGTCGAAGGTGACATCATGACTTCTCTCAACTTCCTTTTGACCAACCACATAAATTCTATATCCCTTAGAATTTTCACTATAGCCCACAAAGATTCCTTTCTTCCCAGATGCACCCAATTTGCTTCTTTTCTCTTTCGGCACATGAAAAGATACGAGACTTCCAAAAATTCTAAAATGAGAGACATTGGGTTTCTTAACAGTGAACATTTCTTCGAGAGTCTTGGAGTCCAATGCTTGATGAGGGCATCGGTTTTGAACATATACGATGGTATTTGTAGCTTCAGCCAATAGAAACTTTAGAAGGCCTTGATCATGAAGCATGGCACGAATAGCTTCTACAATAGAGCGATTCTTCCTTTCAGCCACACCATTCTACACAGGAGTGTATGGCGTTGTAGTCTCCCTCTTAATGATAGCTTCTCTGCAATAATTTTGGAATTCATTGGATTCGTACTCGGTCCCATTATCAGTCCTCAATATCTTGATTTTCTTCTCGGATTGGTTTTTGATCAAGGCTTTGATGTGTCGAAACCAGGTGAACACTTCATCCTTTTCTTCAAGAAGTAGATCTAGGTCTTGTGAGAATAATCATCCGTAAAGGTGAGATAATATAAGTATCCTCCTAAAGAGTTTACAGGCATCATACCAGATATGTCAGAGTGGATCAATTGCAATATATCTGTGGTCTTGATATTACTTGAGGGGAATGGTCCGCTTGTAAGTCTTCCTTCGGCACATGCCGGACATACACCTTCATGCTCTACTTTGAACTCGGGCATACTTGTCACCATCTATCTCACATCAAGTAGGGCCTTATAATGAAGATGGGCAAACCTCCAGTGCCATAGTTCAGATTGTAGAGATGTGTCGTAAGACATGGCTCCCAATGGACTTCCTCCAACTTGATAAGAGTGTCAACCTTAAACCCAGGAGTAAAAACATCTTTAAAATTTCTTTTCCAAACACTTACTTTTCCATCGATGAATGCCGCCTTGAATCCTTTGTCCTCCATGGTTGAAATGGACACCAGGTTCTTCTTGAGATCAGGTACATATAGTACTTCTTGCAAATGAATAGTGTTACCTTGATTCAATTGAAGGGTAACATTCCCTACTCCCTTCACGGAGAGGTGGCATCGTCTCCAAGGATGATCTCCAAGTTTGTCTCCTTTTCTATCAGATTAGAGAGGGCTTCCTTGTATCCAGTGAATTGCCTTGAGGCACCACTATCAATCAACCAATTTCCCAAAGTCTCTGGAGCAGAGACAATGGAGAGGGCCAATATAAGATAATACACTTTTTGCTTATTGTAAACAACATTTGATTTTTCATACCTAGAGTTCCTTGATTTCTTGGAGGGTCGACCATTTCCTTGATGTCCTGCATTCCTTTTTCCTTTGCCATTGGACTTGCCATTCCTTTAATCATTATTGTTGAAGTTGCCTTGGTGTGATTGTGATCATCATCATGTGATGTGTCCCTTCTATTTGGACACTCCCTTGCATAGTGGCCAAACTTATTGCAAACGCATCACTTGCCCTTCCTTCCTCCCTTAAATCTAGGCTTTCCATGGAAATGACCTTTAGACCCTGCATTATTCCTCCTTTTGGCATGAGTGGAGAATGCAATGGGGTTGCTTCTATTAGGAGGCATTTCTTGCTCCACCATTCTTGTTTCTTCTTGAATGCATCTTGACATCAATTTTTCAAACCCTGGAATTCGATCATTGTTGAGGACGGTGGTTCTAAATACATACCACTCAGGTGGGAGTCCTCCAAGGGTGGTGAGAGTAAGTTCCCTGTCAGGAATGACTTCTCCAATCGAGAGTTGATCATTCTTGATCTCATTAATCCTCAAGAAATAGGATTGAATGTCCTCGTCCTTGCACTTCTTAATATCCTTCAACTTATTTTTAAGAAAGAGAATTTGATTAGCATTACTAACCTTGAACATGCCAACCAACCTGTCGTAGATCTCCTTTGAGGTCTTCAATTCGGAGATGTAGGCCACTAGCTTGTCAATGGAATCCCTGATAATCTTCTTCACTTTGACTTCATCCCTATTGTACTTGGTCTTCGCAACAACTGGTGCATTTGAAGGAGGTTAAGGGTTTTTGCCCTACACGTGTGAAAATTTCCAATACGAAATTCTACTGCAGTAATTGATTTATTTCTCCTACTTATTTCCCATAATAAGTTATTTACTAAACCCTTCAGTAAACATTAATATAAGCTCTACTGCAGTTATCACATAATTACATAGAGAAAATAACAATGATATACAAGCACAAGAATCAATCACATCAATACAGTTGTTTTTGGACAATTGTCCTCGGAAAAGGCCCAATGTGGGAAAACTGGTGCAACATATGAGGGTTTATTTATTAATCTTCAACAACAATCACTTTACAAGGAATAATTCTACAGAAAAATTGAGACACTTCTGAGAGAAACACCTGAGATGAAGTTTCTCCTCCTCCTAGAGAAGTTCTGACACCAAGGAGACCCTTCACCCACTTTTGGGTCACTTCTGCGTCACTTTGCGTCAACCTGCGTGAGGACTGTGTCTCCAATGATGTTGTCTCCCTGCTCTTCCCTCTGCATTGTCCCTCGAATGCCTTGCGTCACCTCCTCCTCAATCTCTGACTGCTGCTAATGCCCTCCTCTTCCTTTAACCTGCAAACTCTCCCTTTGAAATTGAACTCCTCTCTGAGAATCGATTTCCCTCGGGTTATTGAGTATTTGCCCAGTGTGTCTCCAAATGACTCTCAAGTCTTTTCTTATACTTTTCTTGTTGATGAGTCAACGATCGAGATTAAGTTTCTAATCAACAGCTAAGATTAAAACAGGATTGATCCTCATCTCTTAGAAACTTCTCACCCATATCTTCATTAATACCCATTAATATTTTTACTTTCCCAACTTTAGACTTAGGACCCTGTTGTCGCACAGATTGTCACGACAACGCTCAGACCAGGGGCTATCACTCTGATCCCCGATTTCTCTGTTTAAGCCGTCTTCCGAGGCTATAAGGGGGGTAGACCCTATGGGACAAAAGAAGACCAACTGTGGACCAGCTAGGTTGGGAGACACAGCAAGGCAATTTAGCACTTGATTGATCTTAGAAATTAATGTACCAGTGCCTTATGGAGTTAATGATTAAATGATTATTTATTAAATATTGCAAAAATATGAACCTTGTAAAACAATCATTTATTATCAAATAACGTAAGTAAAGATTAATTTCGCCAAATGTGAGATAATCAATAAATGCACAATGCCTTAACAATATTCCAGCAATTAAAATTTCAAAAGATAAATGCTCTAAATAACAACGCAATTTTAAATGCCAACCATTTATCACTTTCATGTAGCTAATCTTCAAATGAACATTTAAGCATGTTTAACCACATAAAAATGATAAATATTAATCGCACATCAAAATTTTAGCCTTAGTGGAAAAAATACACCAAAATCGTAAATGTGACAAATTCTTGAGCCAAGACTAAATCTGACAAAAAATAAAATAATAATATTTTTTATTTTTTATTTTTTATAAAATAATTCTAAATAATGAGAAGAACAGAAAACTAAGGATATTTTTTTTTATACCTATGATTGTAAAATTTTAAAAATGAACAAAAACTAAATCTAAATAAAAATCTATTCTAAAACTAAACTAACACCTAATCTATATACACAATATAAAATCTAAATTCTAAATAAAACTTAAATCTAAGACCTCAAAGAGAAACTTTTTTATGATTTTATTATTATTATTATTTTTTTGAGATTTTTGATTTATTTTAAAATCAAAACAAAACTAAACTTAAAATTTTTTAATTAGCATAACTAAAGCCTAACTAAATATAAAGAAAAAAATCGATAATAAACTAAGATATAACTGGAATATAATTAAAACTAAACTAAAAGAAATATGAAACTATATGCTAACCTAATAAATCAAACGTAATCTAACTTACCTAACTTATAACCAATGTTTTAAGAACCGGCCGGGTCAACACCAACCCGGCCGAGTTGGTCCGGGTCATAGGCCTGGGGATCGAAACGGTGGCCAACCCGGTTCGGCCGGTCGAGTCAGCAATGACTCGGCCGAAACGGCCGGGTCCGCAATAAAACGGCCGGGTAGTTGGGCGGTTCAAACCGGACGCAAAACAAAAAATTTCACTTGTTTTTTGTGGATTTTAAATTGCTTTTAGGGTTGGTTTGGACTCCAAACAGTTATGTAATAATGCCAATAGATCTTTGGGGTCCATATCCCCCTCCCAAAACCTATTTAACTCACCCAAGAGCTCTCATTCTCTCACAGCAATCTTATGCATTTGAGTGAGAGTCTTCTTTGAGAGTTAGTGAGCAGTTCTTGAGCTTGTTTTGGAGCAGCAGTGAGGAGTCTTGGAGGAGCATTGTAGCTGGAGTGAGGAGCTTCTTGGGCAGCCATTTGGAGCAGCATTGAGGAGCTGATTCTTGGAGCAAGCTTGAGGAGGCAGTTTGTGCTTGGAGGTATTTTTTTTCACCTCTATAAATCTGTTTTTGCTTAGTAAATTTTAGGTGCATATCTAGAAAGCTTATAGAGTGTTTTTTGTCAAATAAATGAACATTGAATCAAGGTTTTTTTTTTTTGGTTCATTTTCAGATTGTTTGCTTTCATTTCCTATTCAAAAAATGGCACCTAAAGCAAGAGATCCTGCTTGGGCATATATTGAAATGGTTGATAGTCAAATGCAATGCAAATTTTGCCATAGGAAAATTAAGGAAGGTCCTGGGGGCATTAATAGGCTGAAGCAACACTTGGCAGGGATTAGAGGCCAAATTACCCCATGTACCTCACCAGAAATTGGGGAGATCAGGAAGAATTTGTTGGCCAGCATTGAGAAATTTAAAGAAGATAAGGCTAGGCAAAAAGACATACAGGCTGAAATTGGGAGGAAGAGGGAGATACAAAAAATGATGGCTGCCAGTGCCAACCCCCATTATGATTTTGAAGGTTCTTCCTCTATCCCTCAAACTGATGCATCCAATCCTTTCCGATATGTTCCTCCCTCTTTTGGTTATGTTCAAGATAAGGGAAAGGGTAGAATGAAAAAGGGTGATGTGACTATCAAAAGTTATTTCACTCCCTCCTCTCCATCAGATGCACATGGTCCTGAAGTTAGTAAAACTCAAATGCAGCTCACTTTAGATGACCATTGGAAGAAAGAATTGAGGGAGACTGCTTGTGAGTACATAGCTAGATGGTGGTATGATGCTGATATCCCCTTTAATGTTGCTCGCTCACCATATTATGAGCCTATGTTTGATGCCATACATGCTGCTGGAAAAGGTTTCAAAGGCCCTACTATGCATGAGCTAAGAGGGTTTCGTTTGCAGAAAGAAATTCAATCCATTAATGAGTATTTGCAAGAGTTCAAGAACTCATGGGCGAGAATAGGGTGTACCATCATGTCAGATGGATGGACTGATCAAAGAAACCGTACCATCATAAACTTTCATGTATTCTGCCCACAGGGAACCATGTTCTTAAAATCAGTTGATGCATCTGATAAGGTAAAAGATGGCCACTTGTTGTTTCAGCTATTGGATCAGGTTGTTGAGGAGGTGGGGGGGGGTGGCTAATGTTGTTCAAATCATCACAGATAATGCCTCTAATTATGTTCTTGCTGGTAAACTGTTAGAGAAAAAACACAAGACCATCTTTTGGACCCAATGCGCTGCACATTGCATAGACCTCATGCTTGAGGATATTGGAAAATTAGATTGGGTCAAAAACACCATAGATCATGCCAAAAGCATAACAAAATTTATCTACAATCATACATTGATTTTGAGCCTCATGGGGGCTAGGATATTATTAGGCCTGCCATCACTAGATTTGCTACACATTTTTTGACATTGCAATCTATGCTTTCCCAACATAGAAACTTGCAAAAGATGTTTTCCAGTGATGGATGGAATCAAAGCAATTGGTCTAACAAACCGGAAGGCAAAGAATTAAAAAGGAAAGTCTATGAAGAAACTTTTTGGAGAAAGGCAGCAGTGATTGTGAAGCTTGTCGAGCCACTAGTTAAGGTGTTGCGATTGGTGGATGGGGAAAGGTTGGCTATGGGCTTCATTTATGAGGCAATGGATCAAGCAAAGGAGCACATAAAGACGGTATACAAGGATAGAGTGGCAAAGTATGGGCCCATTTGGGCAATCATTGATGAAAGATGGAACAATCAACTCCATCGCCCTATACATGCAGCTGGGTATTTTTTGAACCAACGGTATCATTATAAAGCTAAGGAGTCAGGAGCTTTGAGGGGGAGGTCAGAGATGTTGAATGCATTGAACGCATGATCCCGTTGGAGTCTGATCAGCTGGAGGTACACCGACAGGCCACAACCTTCAGCAATGCAATAGGTACCTTTGGGAAGAACCTAGCAAAGATTGCAAGAGAAGCAGATGAGCCAGGTAAACAAAAATTTCAATTTTCAAATTCTTAATAGTTTTACTT
>APFE031261923.1:5032-21551 GCA_000404065.3 Pinus taeda
CCCATCGCTACACAATCGACACAACGAAGGGGGGCTCCACCCCCCTCTAACCCCCCGGTTAACTATGTGGGCTAGTCGTGGAAAGAATATAACACAAACCAACATTCTCCCACTTGTTGTTTTCTTTCCATAGGGAGACACAAGAGAGCTTAGTCATTTTTCTAACCATGAAACACCCATTATCTCTCTACACCAAGAGAAATTCTCATAGCTCATAAATTTTGTCAATGCATCTGCAATATTCTTCAAAGTGTCCACCTTTACCAGCAACACCTTTTTGTCTTCTTTCATATCCCTCACAAAGTGATATTGAACATTAATGTGCTTTGTCTTTGAATGATATGCGAGGTTATTTGCCCAGAAAAATGCACTTTGGCTGTGACAGTCTATCCTTATAGGTCCCTGTACTAACCCCATACTTGAACACAATCTCTGCAACCAAACTGCTTCCTTGCTTGCATGAGTGGCTGCCATTTATTCTACCTCTGTAGTTGATAGCACCACTACAGATTGGTGGCTGCCATGTATTTTGATTCTATAGTTGATAGTGCCACTACAGATTGTTTCTCACTCATCTAACTGACTGCACCTCCAAATAGGTTAAACACATACCCACTTGTAGATATTCTCTGATCCAGATCTCCAGCCCAGTATGCATCAACAAAGCCACAAATATCCAACATTTTGTCTAATCCTGGTCTTCCTTGGTGGCACAAACCATAATCACTAGTGCCATGCAAATATCTGAAAACCTGCTTCACTGTTGTCCAATGCTCATTCCCTGGTTTTCACATAAACCTACTCAATACTCCCACTGCATGTGCAATGTCTGGTTTAGTACATACCATTGCATACATAAGGCTACCGAATGCACTTGCATATGGAACATGGGACATGTCCTCTTCCTCTTCTTGTGTCTTGGGACATTGTTCAGTAGATAACCTCACACCTATAGGAATATGAACCTTCACTGGTTTACTATCCTGCATTTTAAACCTCTATAGTATTGTCTCAACATACTTCCTCTGGTTTAACCAGAGCATCCTCTGTGCCCAATATCTTTTAATTTCCATGCCCAAAATATAGTTTGCAGCACCAAGATCTTTCATGTCGCATTTGGAGGACAATTGGGTCTTCAAATCGTGGATAATTTCTTTTTTATTTCCAACTAGCAACATATCATCCACATACAAGACCAGATAAATAACATGGTCACTAATTAATTTAAAATACACACAGTGATCTGCTTTGCTTCTGGTGAATCCAAGTCTTCATATAAATGTATCAAATTTTTGATACTACATCACTGTTTTAACCCATACAAAGACTTATTTAACTTGCATACCAGTTCTTTCTTACCCTTTACAACAAAGCCTTCAGGTTGCTTCATGTATATTTCCTCTTCCAAATCCCCATAAAGAAATGCTATCTTCACATCCATCTGTTCTACGTCAAATTCAAAAGTAGCAGCAACAGATAAAGTAATCTAATAGAAGTTACCTTGGCAACAGGAGAAAAAATATCACCAAAATCAATTCTTGGCACTTGGGAATAACCTTTTACTACCAATCAAGCTTTGTATTTCTCCAATTTTCCTTCTGCATTTGTCTTCTTCTTGAACACCCATTTGCTGCCAATAGGTTTCCTTCCAGTCAACAAATCCACCAGATCCCAAGCCTCATTTTTGTGCAAATATGCCATTTCATCTACCATGGCCTCTTTCTAGAGTTTTCCATCCTCTGAATCTACTGCTTCCTTCATAGTTCTGGGATCATCATTAGTAACAAACAAAGCAAAAGTTGAACATAAAGCAAATGGACTATACCTTTCTGGCTACCTTCTTTCTTGAACTGATCTTCTCACACCTGGAGTTTGTGGCTCTTCATCTTATGATTCCTCCTCTGTTATAGAGTTTGATTCTTTCTCCTTAAGCTAACATCTATCTTCTCAGGTTCCTTTGGTTGGAATTCATGTTTAATAACATCTTTTACCTCTCTAAACACCACACCTTGGCTGTACACAACCTTTTGTGTGACTAGGTTCCAAAGCTTATAACCATTTAAACCATCCTTATACCCAATAAAGATGCATTTTTCAGATTTACTATCCAACTTGGTTCATTTTTCTTTTGGAACATGTACATATTCATCACATCAAAATACCCTCAGATGTGAAAGAGTGGGTTTCTTACCAGTCCATACCTCTGTGGAGTCTTATCCTCCAACATTGATAAAGGTGACCTATTGACCAGGTAACATGCAGTATCCACCGCCTCTGCCCAAAATTCTTGTCCTAACCCAACACCACTAAGCATGCTTCTTGCCCTTTCCATCAACGTCTTATTCATTCTTTCTACAACTCCAATTTGCTAAGGAGTATATGGAGTAGTCTTCTGTCGTGCTATACCACACTTCTTACAGAATTCTTCAAATTCCTTGCTGCAAAACTCTCCACCATTATCTCTCCTCAACATCTTTATCTTCTTCTTTGTCTGATTTTCCATAAGAGGCTTAAATTCTTTAAACCTATCAACGGCTTCAGATTTCTTCTTAAGGAAATATATCCATGTATTCCTTGAGAAGTCATCTATAAATGATACATAGTACATAGACTTACCCAGTGATGGAACCTTCACAGGTCCAAACATATCAATGTGCACAAGTTCTAATATCTGTTTCGCCCTCTTACTACTAGAGGGGAAACTCACCCGATTATGCTTCCCATATACACAATTTTCACAGAAATCAAAATACAGAGAGCTATTACTCATACCTTCTACCATACCTTTACCATGAAGTATTCGAAGGCCCTTTTCTCCAATATGTCTAAGCCTTTGATGCCACAACATGGCCTTCTCTCCAGAGACCACTAGATTTTCTGCTCCACTTTCAGGAAGCACAGAACTATTACACCCATCAATAACAATGCTACCTTGCAGCTTGTATAGAGTTCCAATCCGAACTCCCTACATCAGTACCAGTGCTCCCCGAACCATCTTGCAGGTATCCTTCTCAAAAACTATTTTTACACCTGCATCATCCAGCTTGCTAACATAAATCAAATTTCTGGCTAATGGAGGAATATGTAGAACACCTGGAAGCATTCTAACCCTTCCACCTCGCAACTTCAACTTTACTTTTCTGTGACCAACGATTCTAGCCTTCCTGTCATCCCCCAAGAAGACATCACCACCATCATATTTCTCATACTCGTAGAACCACTCTCTATGGGGAGTGAAGTGAAAGCATGCACCTGAGTCAATCAACCATGCCTCATGATCTACATGTGTACTTGAAGAATCCAAGTACACATCCCCACCTTCATTTGAAGTGGTTTTCGCCTCTGCAGACGAAGCCTCATCAGATCCCTTTCCTTTGTCAGGAGCTTTAGATTTACAGTCCCTTTTGTAGTGCCCTTCCTTTCCACATTTCCAGCACACCACCTTTACAGGTTTTCCTGGAGATTTAGATCTCCCACTCGATGACTTATTTTTGTTTCTGTTCTGGGTCTGCCCTTCTACAGACAAGGCATCACCATTTTGGCTCTCCATATTTTTTTGTCTCATCTCCACCATCAGCAAGGATGAGACTATTTCATCAAAATGCAAGGCAGTTGCATTTCTACCTATTACAATAACCAGACTATCCCACGAATTTGGTAGAGAACACAAAAAACGGATGCACTTATATTCATCTAAAATTTTAATATCAACAGATGCTAACTAAATTACCACAATATTAAATGCATTCAGATGCTCTGTCACCAAGTCTCCATCTTTCATCCTCAAGTTATCCATTTTTTTCCGCAAGAATAGTTTATTCACCAGAGACATAGATTGGTACAAAGTCCCTAATTTGTCTCACAAAGCCTTCGCCGTAGCATCCCTTGATACATTCAGCAATACTGAATCTGAGACACACAATCGTATTGTGCTCTTTGCCTTCCAATCCAACTTCTTCCATTCTTCATCAAACACTCTCGTTGGTTTAGTAACCGGATCTACTGCGATCCACTAGTCTTTATCCACGAACAGATCCTCCATCTTGAGTTTCCACAAATCAAAACTCTGATCATTAAATTTCTCTATCTCTATCTTTCCACTACTTGCCATCTTCTTTCACCACCAGAATCGATCTTGCAGATCTCCCACTAAATAGGGTCTACCACAGGCCCGCGTGAAACCCCTCGGCAACAAAGGCGTCCCCTTGAAGCGAAAACAGCTCTGATACCAAATGTAGGTTTTAACCTCGTACAGAAATTACCTGCATATGAATTCTAAAACACAAAAATAAACAATGCAAGAGCATAACACATAAAACACATACACACAGAGATTTTCCCCTGGATCCCAAAACAGGGACTACGAGCTTGATTTTTCATTATGTTCCTTTCAATGTTACAATACATATTTATACATGCCAAAGCATCCAATACCATGGACCAAAAAACCATCGCGTCCAATACCATGGACTGAAAACCATCGCGTCCAATACCATGGACTGAAAACCATCGCGTCTAATACCATGGACTGAAAACCATCGCATCGAAATAACATGTGCAAAAATCATGCACAAAACCATAGGTGGGTCCGCCCAACCTAACATAGTGTCAAAAACCAAAATTTTCCGAGGCGCTACCCTGAACCCCATAAAGTGGGTTACAGGTGCCCTTCAAACCCCTTATTAACTACGTGGAAAGAATATAACACAACCCAAAACACATGAAAATCAATGGAAAGGATTTCTCATTAATGAATGTAATGAACCAACAAGAGATGGGACTACCACATTTCACTCTATCATAGAATGGATGAGCCAAATCTCTCTTCAGTCATTCACCCCCATGCCATATTCCAAGAAAGAATGTGGGATCTCTTAGAACAAATCAATAAAAACTCATCCAGGGCTTTCAGAGGCCATCCACCTCAACCCATCAAATAGTGATTCCACCTCATGGTCAAACATCACCAAAACCATCATCAAATTGGTCTCCATCCAAGCCTTCCAGGGCTTCCATAGCGTTTGTACCAACCAAGGCTTCTAGGACTAGTAACTCAACCCATAGCTACCACTAGGCTTCAAGAGTGTTTGTCCAACCAAGGCTTCCAGTACTAGTAACTGAAGCCACCAAGGGCTTCCAAATTTTTTGTCCAACCAAGGCTTCCAATACTAGTAACTCAACCTAAGTTGTTACAGGGCCTCCAGAACGTTTGTCCAACGAGGGCTTCCAATAACTAATAACTCAACCCAAGCTAAGCAATCATGAGAACCAACCAAAAACAAATCATGAAAGTAAACTCATAGTCACCATGGCTATCCAGGATATGGCATGGCTAGGAAACTCATTATCAATCTAGAAAACCTCCATGCCAATGACAGATCATGAGCAAGAATCCACATGCATATCTAAACTAGTGAAGAAATCATATAAGCTGTTAGTGTCAGTTAGTTCAACATGTCACCAATGATCAAATATGCTCTTACAAGGTGTTGTTAGGGTGTTAGGTCAATTTTTGTCATTTTAGTGAGTCTTAAAAGAAACATTTGATCACTGGTTGTTGTGTCTAGGTCACTGTTGCTCCCTTCACTTATTCATGGTGTTCATCACTCATCATGGTCATTGTCTTCTTCGAGGTATCATATATTCATTTAAGTGTCTTGGGTCATGAAATGGTTAAATTCCTCATTTTAGGTCATGGTCTAGGGTTTCACTCCATGTGTCATCATGATACCATATGTAAAAAAATAAAAATTGTCCATCATGTGGTTCAGTGGTTAAAGGGAGTTAGTAGCATAGGGAAAGCAAAATAAAGGTAAAGTTAATGTTTTAGTTCAAATAAGACAATGTTCCAGTATACTACCTCGCCTCATCATTTCTCATAGGGACATGTTTGCTTCAAAATATGTGTTTGACCACATGAAGAAGAATTTTACAAACTTGAAAGAGGGTTTTGTCCATTATAGTCCAAGGAACAAAAAACTCCTTAATTTTATGCACATGTATTATGATTTGAAATAAATGCCCAAACTACACTTGCTAAGGGAGAGTTGTTGCACTTTTCGACAACTTGACTTCAAGACACGTTTTCATGGATTTGGAGCAGGCTTTGGAAATGCTTAAGGACTCTATTGTGTAGCCAACATCCTAATTCTTCCAGTGTTACCTTCTGATTTTCATTTTGATTAGTGGAAGGAACCCAAAAAGTCTCTGGATGTTGGCACTGCGCTTTTGTCAGAGAAACCCTGAGTTTTTAGAGTGACCCTAGAAAAATTAACTTTTCTACCTGATGGAATGTCCAAATTACATGATTGAGGAGTCCATCTTATAGCCAACTTCAAGAGGTTTTGAACAAGCTATCACATTCTCCATTTGGATCTGTTTGACCTCCAAACGTGATTTTTAAGATGGCACTGCGCACGGCCTAACTGTAGTGCGCACGGGGTAGAGTGTCCAAAAAATGCCCAAATCTCTCACAAATTCCATTTTTTGGCTTTTTAACCTGATTTAATTGCTTCCTAAGTAAATATACAAATAATTACACCATTATTCTTCCTTTTTTTCTTTTCAAAATAATCTCATGCCAATGATTTTTCCAATTAGGGTTTGTAGTGAAATTTTCATGGAGAATGATAGGTTGATGATGGCCATTTTTATTTCTTGGTTTATAAACATGTAAAATGTTTCCCTACACCTATATACATGTTTCATAAATTATTTAAACCACCCAATCAACCTCAAAACTACCTCTCCAAAAGTGAAACCCTAGTTCATTCCTAGTGGTTTTTGGGCACTTTCACTACAAACTCTATTTTTCCTTATCACAAGAAGATCATTCCTCCATTGCATTTCCCACTCACTTTTATCAGCTCTCCATAGTTCATTTCAACCTCTTTCAAACCTCATTTTCCATTTTTTCCACTCCACCTACCCATCATTTCATTTTCCACTCATCCCTCACTGTTTTTTCCCTTTTCCTGTCATCTAGGCTTTTAAAAATGAAATGAGATTGCTTCACCAAGGCATCACCAAGACACATTAGCACAACCTATGGAAATAGGGTTATCAAAAAAATCATAGGAGGTTCCCAAGGCACCCAAACCTGAGGTGACCAAAAAATACTAGAGATGAAAAGGACTTGTGTTTGCTTCTCATGGTGAGAAAGGGTCCAAGCCTTCTACATCAGCAAAACAGGGACCAACAACGCAAGATAAGGACATGGTTGAGCATGAATTTGAGCTAGTTGATTTAGAGGCAAAGGATCAAACTTCAAGCATGCAACAGATGATTATAGATGAAGACTATCAGATCAAGGAGCTCACAGTCAACATGGCAAAAGCTAGATACATCATTTCATTCATTGAACAGGACAATAGTCAGCTCAAAGCAAAGTAATTGATCATGGAAAAGGAGAAAACCAAATTATTACAGAAGTCAAGTGAGCCTGAAGGAGCAAAAGGGAAAGGTAAGAGGAAAAGGCCAACAACAAAGGGCCTAAAGAAGGCATTGCAAGAAGAGGAAGAACACATTATGTTAAATGAAGACATAGACCTAGAGGACAAAAGTGCTCTTGAGGTCAATCAAGACAAGGAGTATTGGCTCAATAGGGTGAATGAACACTTGGAGAAGCTCCTTGAGAATGCAAACAAAGATAATTAGTTTCTTTGGCATATGACACACCACTACCAAGCTCAAAACATGATCGTTAATGTCAAGGTTAGGCAGCTTGAAAACAAGCTCAAAGAAGCCAAAAAGGATGAAAAGGATGACGAAAAATTGGAGATGCTTGCTGAAGCATCTATGAAGGTTTAAAATACATAATGGTATATCTCCTAGCCAATTTTGAGAAAATTCTAAGTACTTTTAGTTTTTTTGTGAATTTTGGAGCTAAATTCATAAAATCAACAGCTCCAGAAATGCAATGCCTTCGTGTTGCACTCTTTCCTTGGGAATCTACTTTTGGAAAAGTTTATATTTTTGGAAAGCTCTCTCCATCCTATAAAAGCACATTTTCTTAGATTTTACAGAGGTGGCTTAGTTTTGGAGAAAAGTGCAAAAATGTGGCAAAAACTAGCGTTCTGGACCCTTTTTTGACAGGCATTGTGCACATGGAGTGACCTTAGGAGAATTGATTTTTGAAGGCTTTCCTATGGTCCAAATTCTAAAATTCAAAATTTTCTGGAAGCCAAACATGAAGGGTTAGTCAACTGTTCTCTCATATTTTCATTTTTACCTCTGGAAGGCACCTGAAAATCAGCCCAAAGTCGGTGTTGTGCTTCTGCACTTTTCTGTGTTTTAATTTGTAAATTTCACTATGTAAAATTTCTAGTTTCTAGTTTGACTTAGTCAAAGTCAAACCTTTTTATGTAATGGCACTAGTTTTGAGGCTAGGTGATGTAGGCATGAATAAATGTACATCATAGGTTGTTTTTTATGTTTATTAGGCCTCATAGAGGAAGAAAACTCCTAAACAAACTCTCCAAGAAGTGTTTGAGTTTCACCTTCTCACTCTCACCTGTTGGTTGAGAGAATATTGGAGTCAGTTCCTCCACCAAGGAATTCAACTCCTGAAAGTGGCAAGTAGTCTAGGAGAGTCTATATGTATGATTTCTCTTCAAGAGAAGGTGGTTGGATTTTTGTGGAGGAGGTTTGCATGTAATCATCTTTTAAGATAATACAGGTACAGTTGCAGCTATTTTGAAGGAACCCTAGCCCAGTGAGTTCATGGTGTTTTTTATTCGTTCTATTTGTTTTCGAAAGGTTAAAACATATTTATCTACATGATATCTCTTCTTTCTATGGATGCCTTATAGTGAAATATAGAGTATTCTTGTTTCTCAATCTCTATTATTTGGTCTTTCATAGTTATGTTTATGCCTTCCTAAGCTAATGAAATCATGTTTACTTATGCTCATTAGTTTATTCTACATTTTCTCTTCTATAATACACTAAAAATATTCTAAATACACCATGGCTTTTGATATCTAGCACCTTATCATATTTTCTCCTGCACTCCTGCACTCCGGCAACCTAGATCTATTTGTGGCTCCAAACCCTAAGTTCAGCAAACCCTAAAATCCAAATTTTCACAAACAAACAAACAAATATATATATCTAGCCTAAAAATCATTTGCTTTAAAGTCATATCATTGATAAGAGACTTAGAGAGATACCTTTCATGCTCAGTAGGGCTAGTTACTGAGCTGAAGTGGTTTGAGGTTACCCTTCTCAATTTCCTTTCCAGTATAGGAAATTGTAAGGAATAACACATGTAACTCGGTACGTGCAAGTAAATTTGATGTAGATGCTGAAGTCAATGCCTTATTATTATGTCCTCTTCCATTTCCTTCTTTCTCCAATAATCCAAGTATGTCACACCCTCCAAGAGTGCTTGACGAAAACTCTAAGTATCCAACAACATGATAGAGAGAGGGAAAAATGAGAGAGCTCCAACACTGAACTAACAAAAGGTTACCAAGTGATCCTCAGAAGAATTTTTACCAATGAGGCCTCTATTTCCTTCATTTTCCATTATTTTCCTTTATTTTCCTCCTCACATGCAACCTATGACCTTTCAACTCCTTTTTCTCCTAATTTCCATTATTTTCATAAATAAATGTACCAAAATGGCTTTTAATTCCTTATCCATTGCCTTGCCAATTTCCTTAGCCATAAATAACCAAATTAACACCCCCTAGGATGCCTTTCCCAACAATCATCTTCGAATAAGTGTCCTAATCATATGTGGTTATAGTTTTTAACATTTATTGCATGGAATTTTCTCCAGGGGGGACACCATCCTTGGTGTTCAATCACACATATACCTCATCAACCTGCTGAAAGAAGACATACTACTTGTGAAGATTTATAACACATATCGATGTAGTATTTACAACGAAAGATATGCTCAAGACATAACATCATGACAACATGAAAACATACCACATATTGGAGCTTTATAACACAACTCATTACAGTATTTACATCCATACATGGGTGTACATATAGCACCATCATCAAAAATATATATACCAAACACATATGCCAAATCATATACCAAAACAGATATTAACATCATATCTAAGAATATCTATCAAACATCATATAGCATATATAAACCATCATAAAGCATATATCGATCACCATAAAGCATATATTAAACCAACATAAAAAAATATTAAACCACCATGAATCATATACCAAGCCATCATAAGGGAATACTAAACCACCATAAAGCAATTACCAAACCACCATAAGCAATCACCAAACCACCATATCAATTTGCTTTGCCTCAACTGGAAGAAAAGGAAGGATACATGGCCCACATCTGATTGACCATCTCCAATGTAGCTTCATAGGGCCCCATGTGCTTCCATTGCACTTTAACTTTCTCTATTGCTTGGTTCTAGAGCATGAACACCTTTTTCTACAATTTACAATGAGGCTTCGGTTGGAATTATTCATCTGGTTCCACCAATAATACAGACTAGTCAATCACATGATCAACATGTTTAACATACTTCTTAAGCAATGAGACATGGAAATCATCATGGACTTTCATTGTCGGAGGCAATGCAAGTTAATAGGCTATTGGCCCAATCCTCTCAGTGATACTGAAGGGTCCACAAAACCATGGTGCCAGCTTGGCACATGATCCAATCCGCAAGGAGCTCTTCTTCAATTTGATGTGCAAGTAGACCTGTTCCTCAACCTAGAACCCCTTGAACACTCTATTCCTATTGTTAGCGCTCAAATCTACCTTAGGCTGAAATAAGGTAAAACTCAAGGCTACATCAAACATGCTCAGCCTCGTAGCTAGCCCTACGAGGACAGGAGAGAGATCTCTCTGGGTCTATCTCGGAAAAAGATAATCAAAAAGGCTCGAGATGACTAAATTTGCAACTAATCTTAGGCTAGGTATTAAGTGCAGGGGTTTTATTTGATTTGGGTTTTTAGGGTTTTGTTGAAAATAATGGGAAAGGCAATTTGGGCTCGGAGATGTGGCACAGTTCCTGCAGAGATCTGATTGGGGCAAGGAAGGCAATCGTTTTGATGCTTTAAATCAAGTGAGGTGGGTAGATCAGATGGGTGAGGAGCTAAGGAGAGCAAGGAATTCTCAAGGATTCTCCTTAAACTGAAGAAAAGATGGAAATTTAAACAAATTCAAAGGCAGAGCATAACAGCTATGAATTCCACCTTAATCACTGATTTGTTTTAAATTCAGAAGAAGAAGCATGAAAATGATATAAAAAACACTGGATAAACTTACAATTACTCAGAGAGGCACACCATCAAAACATAAAGCCACATGAATCCCAAATAGTGCTGCAAAACCGTGGTCTTTCCTTTGCCAAAATTGCAGAGATACAATGTACAATAGATTCTAAGCTGTTCCCAAAAGTCCAACCCTGAAAATGACTTAGAAAATACATAATATAGGCAATCCAACCCATTCCCTTGCCTCTAGGGGTCGATCTCATCATCCTAGGAGCTGTTTCAACAAATTCTAAACAAAGCACTATAATCTAGGCAGTCAAAACAACTTGCTTCTATAAGGTAGGAAACTGATTCATTCATTTAATTTTCACTTTTTGGTGAATGAATCTTCTAGAACAAGTAACTAAGTGCCAAAATTACATCATGTTCACTTAATTACATCAAAATAAGTCAAAAATTACATCAAGAAGCAAAACTAGTCAAACTGGCCGAATTTCTGAGCTGGAAGGTGAAAAATTGGGCCAAAAACCTCTGTGCACCGCGCTGATTTCTGTGTGCATCGTGCTATTTTGCTGCTGATTTTGAGGAACCTTCTGAAGTCCAAATTGGGCTGAGGTTGGCTTGTTGGAAAGCCCTACTTGTCTACTTTCTAACCCAAGTGGAATGTTTCAATTTAGTGTCCATTTTCTCCTCCAAAAGTGCATTCTCCCAAGATTGCTTCCTGTGTGTCCAAAAAGGGGCAGTGAGGTCATTGTTTGCATGTTTTTTGACCTTTTGGGGAACCAAAACTTGCCCAAATTTATTTTCCAAGTACCAAAATTCATGATTTCTCATGAAAAATCCAAAACTGCAAGCCGTTTGTCATTTGGACCTCCCAATCCTACGTGTCGCGCAAGGTGCGCGGCGCATATAGAGAAAAAACCTGTTTTTTAACCAAAAAATTTCAAAATGACCAAAAATGCCCCAAATCTCTTGAAATGTGGGCTGGAGTCTCCTTGTCAAGTGTGATGATGAGCTAAAGAGGCCTTGTCCAAAATCTGGAGTGGATCAGGCTTTTTCCGCTGTTTTAGTGCTCTGCTCAACCTCCTCTTTAGAATCTTCATTTTTGCTTTGCAGACATGCATACGAGCCCAATAATGATTTTTCATATGACGAAGCATGTCTTTGTCTCTATTGGCCTTTGCCAACAATTTCTCTAGATGAGTGTTAACATGTATGAGCATAGACTCTCGATCAGCCAGTGTCATATCACCAGGTCTCTTTCGGGCCAATTCTCGATCCTCATGGATTTGCCGTAGCTCATAAAGTGTATGTTCATCCTCTAGCTATTTATTTCACTTTTCTAGATACCTAATGTTCCACTTGGCCATTTACAGCTAGATTTTCAAGGCTTGAATGTCTGTTTCTTGCTCCTTGATAATCCTTTTATATGTGGCCTCCTCTAAATCTGAAGCTGTCTCATCATCATGAATGATAAAGAAACCTAATGGCTCGCCTGAATGCCTCTCCCTATGCTTGGGCTTCTTGCCCTTGTCCTGTACCTATGGTGTTGATGTCGGAGGCGAGGTCCCTTCCACGCTAGGTGGAGATAACACTCGCTTTGCTGTTGCAAACAAAGGTCTAGTGCCTCTCTGATATGTGATGAAAATAGGCTTGGTCTCATGATGCTCATACTGCTGAGAAGTTTCACCCTCGTGTTTCAACTCTGATACTCTTCCTGAAGCTCTGAAAAAATCACGAGAGATGAAATCATCCCAAGTGATGTCCTGCAATCCAAGCTGATGAACCACCAAAATCTTGATGAGAGAAAAATGATAGACACTGTTAAGTTTCTGCTTAGGGGTTTTCTGCTGTACAAAGGTGGTCATCCTCTCTATGTTCCGGAAGATGAAATATGGAAGGTTCATCATCCGCACCCTGGTGAAATGCATGAGTAACCTGATGTGATAAGCATAAATACGAGAGAATCGTCCCTCACAACTGAAATATTTCATGATCAATCTCATGAGTGGAGCATATTCATCTTTCAGGTACCTGAACGGGAACACTCTTTTAAGCTGCCTTAAGCAATTGGGTTTGATATATGGCTCATAATGCTACTTATCAATCTGTTGTTTTTTATGCCATAATTCACCAATATTTGCTATACCTATTGCTAGCGAAATAGTTTCCGGTGTAAGAGTAAAAGTGACCCCAGCCAAGGTAACTTGGTCTCTGTGCAAATGCAAGACAAAGAGACGAGCCAATTCATGATGAAATTGGACCTCAGTTACCTTTTGACAAAACCCATAGCATGACTGATGCTCAAAACATTGCATGGCAAGAGGAGAGGCATGCAACTCTATGAGGGTGATGGGTTCTTCCCTGAGATGTTTGCCACTTTTCCGAGGCCTCCGGGATTCTTGTTCTCTCAAGGGAGAATCACTTTCGGTCTCTGCCTCATATTCAGATGAGTGACTAGATGACATGACTAATGATATATGAACTGCTCTGAATGAAACTGTGTGTGCAATTGACTGTGAACTGCTTTTTACTCTAAACAATGTTGTGACCAAGTGGAAACAAATGTACAAGGGAATGTTAGGAAGGGAAAATATCAGGGAATAATGGTGTCATGCGAAAAGATTTAATCTTGCGGACAAAACCAACCTCCCTAGAAGCCTAAGACTTTCTAGTGACAAACAAGACAATTAAGAGCAATCCTTCTCTAAACATGCATTTATCACACAAGAAATCAAGTGTTTTAGATCCTACCTGTAGTCCAACGCTGTTGTAGTAGTCCAGCCTCGTCGATCCAGATGAGCTCCTCTTTCACTTCGAAACCTGCATTCACTAACAATCAAACGATTACATAGCACCTGAATATCTCATAAAATAAAACATATTCAACATATAGACCAAGGAGTATATGAAACAACTCATTAATAACAAATTGTGGAGAAGAATGGACTTATTTGTATTAATAGGAAACAAAAGAAACCATTACAACCTGAGCCTTGGTGTTGTGCAAGTTCCTCCCAGGGTCCAGAAAGAGTTTTCCTTTACTTTGATAAGCTCACCCACTTCCAAATGAAACAAGAAAGGATGGTAATCTCTCCTCACAAGCTTCTACAAGGAAGTCCTAATTCCAGCAGCATCTACCCTTTGGAATGTTCAAATTTCAACCTCCCCTCCTCTGGCCCAATGCCTGTATTTATAGTGTTCTAGAGGAAGTTATTCAGTTCCAACATCAATGGGATACTCCCTCTTTTGGATGGGGTAGCTCCTCTCTTGATGGGATAAGTTCCTCTTTCATATGGATGCATGAACCATCTGGAGGTGCTTAATACACGTCAAACAATCTTCTAGAATGCTCTAGAAATGACCACAAGTAACTTTTTTAAGATGAAACTCACGCCTTTTGACCTTTACAGGAGCACGCACCCATCCCTTGACTTACAGAGCGTACAAGTACGCAGGTACAATGAGCTTGGGATGCGTACATGCAGGCAAGGTAGAGAGAACCTGCTTACCCAGAGATACACATGTTTTTTGATGACTTTCTCTCTTTCTTGAAGTTTGACATGGAGAGCAGAGGTATAAGGCTTGCCAAGGAGGATAATATGACCGTTGATGGAGCCATATTAACTGCAGATAGTCATGGTGACAAATTTCAGTGTAATAGATTGCCCCCTAAAGTGCGAAGCCTGTAATAGATAAGGATTTTATATCATCTAGGAAGGGTGAAGTACTTTATCATTTCAAGGATTATCTTGTGGAGAGCCCAGTTAGAATCTGCAATTTTCAACACAAAATACATGTATAATATTATATCATCGCTGAGGTAGGCATTCCCATACTCAGATCAAAAAATTTAACTAACAGACTAACTACTACTCTGATACAGGAATGATTTCATAGTACATCATAATCGTAGACTCATGTAGACACAGTATGGACACAGCCATCTTCTTATAATTGGTCTACAATATAATGAATACAAAACTCCTCGCAGCATGGATGGTGGAAACTAGATCCAGGGTCTTCATCTCTACTTCCCGAATTGGTACGATTCTAGCCATGGGAATAAATGAGTCGATGTCGAACATGGTAGAAACCACTTGATTACCAGTCAATGATGTAAACTGTTAACAAGCGTGAGAGAGACCACCAGTAATGTCAATGGTTCTCAAAGTAACCAGCACAATCCATGAGATGTGAATGAATGAGTCGATGTCGAACATTTCATGGAATCCTTCGATCGCAAGTCAATGATGAAAACTGACGTCGAAGGCGAGAAACCTGCCATTGATGCATGCAGACTCCAAGGTACTGACGATTTCTAAGTCAGCTCTCCAGATAATGTGTTGATGTCGATAGAAAGCGACTCGTCGCAGGCAAGCCCACAACACGAAATCATAGTTCAAGTTGAAGAAATGTTGCTCCAAGGACTGACTCAAGGATGACAAATGAATGATAAGTATTTTGCAGTTGAATGTTTTGTTTAAGACCTCTTGAACACATAACGACACAACAGATGGTTTGGCGACGAATGACTCAAAGTCGACTCCCACAACCCGGCTAAAGATGTCAAATGATCTTGGTCAACTGTGAGACAAGGGATTTCCCAACCCAGGTGAATGAATAAGTGTCGTGTTCAAGAGTGGTAGTAAGGTTTTATTTCTGAGACAAAAGGATATCAAATAGGCTCATTCTTCTCATTTTTCCCCCACCATTTTTGGCAAGTACCTCTTTATTTTTTACAAGCTTGAGGAGGATAACATATGCTTGTTTGTAAGCTCATCCTTCGGATGAGTCCAACTTAGTTTTTGATGCGAACCCTAAGAGGGAGTGGTCCGTTCCTGTTTGTAATAGAACAGGTCCTTTACTGTGAAATTTTAACGAGTCCAGTATAGGAGAAAACTCGGCGTTTTTCAATATTTAGAGAGTCTAAAAACTTAGAAGACCCAGATTGAACTTTTTCGTAAGTTTGTGTCTCTAAGCCCGAAAAAGTATAAAATAATACTTAGGAGAACCGCTTGATCTTGCGATCAAGGATATTTTCATAGTTAGTGTCTTTGACCTGAAAAGTAAAAAGCGATCAAGGACACGTCATTTTATTTCCAATATCGAGTTTGAAATGACAAAATCCCGGCAATCTTTTCCTGATTTTACGGTCAGAAAAGGGCTATAAGGGGACCGTCTTTTAATTCCGTTTTAACGAGTGTAAAAGAAACGCTCGGCAATCTTTTCAGTTTTTAGGAGTCAGAAAAGAGCTTAAAAGATGACTCTGATGTTGGTTCTGCGAAAAAGTGACAAGTTTCCT
>APFE031261924.1:2451-24622 GCA_000404065.3 Pinus taeda
AAATTTATCAGATATTTGATATTAAACAACTACACATATACCCCGGATGCGGGTGCTGGCACGTCACAAAGGGTCGAGCCACATGTCCAGCATGTGCCGCCCCGTGCTCATATTAATGGTTAATGGAATTCGCCGTCAAAGGTTTAATCCTCCACAGTCTGAGCTCTGGGCATTCAATGCCGAGCAGAGTGAAGCGATGGCGGTGCAGCTTGTAGTTATTGCTCGCTCCCAACGAGGGAATGAGGCGGGTTATCAAGGTGCGGATGAGCAGAAATGAGCTCATTGTTATGGTGAAGCTGGGGAAGTGCAGATGCAGAGGAATTCGACGCAGGTGCAGACGCGGAGGTGGGCGGTTATCCTACCACTTCAACCAGCCATCTTGGCTTTCCGTCGCTTCAATTCAGGCTCAGGTCTTAGGTGGAAGTGGCAAATCAAGAGCAATCAAGGCAATCTGGTTACGAGGAGGGAAATTCCTCCCTCAGGCAACAGCTACTCAGAGGTTGTCACGGCCGAGTGGGACTTGTGGCGAAATCCGCCTTGTGGTTGGTCTCACAATTCACCTCAGGCTAACAAGGGAGACGGAGGAGTGTCCATGGCGAGGCTCCGGGACCGGCAACCTAGCAGGAGGGGACCTGGGCGAGGTTCATCCTCTCGCCCTCCGGCAGCGAATGAGCACCATCATTGCTGCTGCTGCTATTGCTACAGGCGGGCAAGGGCCACGCCACACCAAGCTGGGCAATTCACGGAGGTTGGCAGCTCAAGCGAAGGGGAGCTAGTTCTTCCAGCATTTGGCTCGGTTGTGTTCACCCTGGGCAACTCAAAGGATAGTGCAGGTATCAATGCTCATATTTCAGTTCTTTTTACTAAAGCTCCTGAAGGGAATGATAGTGGGACGCCTCCAAGATTGGCGGAACCACCTCCAGAGGGCACTGGAAAGGAGAGCCCTGTTCTGCAGCCACCAATTGAGGTGGGCACCTCAGGGAAGGAGATTCTACATGCCCCCTCGCATCCCCAGGCGCAGGAACCTCAAGGCACAGCAAAGGATAAATGGACCGCCATGTGGGAAGGAATCCCTGAGGGCCAGGGATGGTGCACTATCGTGGAAGAAAAAAGTCACGGCGACGACTGATCCTCCGACGCGCGCACCGGCTCCTGCCTTTCTCTCTCAGCTCGGGTCCAGGATAAAGGTCTCTGCGGGTATTTGGGTACGGGTTATCACTGTGTTTGTTCACTTGCAGTTTTTCATTCTGTCTCGTTTGTGTCAGTCTAATTTACTCTCAGTTTTTAATACTGTCTTGTACATGTCAGTCCACTATAAGTTCTCTGTCGGTCTACAGTCTGGTTTTGAAGGAAGCCCCTGCGTGGGCTGTCATGTTCATGTTTAACTCAATATGGTTCCATGTTCTGTTGACTGTCAAGTCGAATTGGTTTCCAACCTCAGTAAGTTTTTGGGGGATTTTTGGAAGTCCTGTCGGTGCTGCCCCTGCGAGGGAGCTTTTTGCTTCAAAGCTAAGATATCCAAGGTGCCACTGGTGGCCATGAAAGTCCTGTCTCACTGCTTGTAAAATTTACCTGTAAATATAATACAATAGACTAGCTAGTTTTTTACCGAGAGAAAAAAAAACAACTACACATATCATTAATGAGTAGTCTTTTAAGTGTGATTTTTTAGAAAATTTTCTGATTTGTTATTCATCTGGTCGTGATGATGAACCACACTTGTTGGTTCGAAACGCGTCGGCCAAAAAATTCTCTCATGTGATTTCTATCGAAAGAATTTGTTTAATTTCATATATATATATATATATATATATATATATATATATATATAATATTATATATATATATATATATATATATATATATATTTTGCTTAAGCAAGAGAGGTTCCTTCTATTTCATAATATCGAGAATTTTTTTACATAAAATACAAGAACCCTGTGCTCCAAGAGGTGACAGGGAAACAAAGGGCGTGAAGCCAAAATTAAGCTTCCCCCCCGCAACAACAAACCGCAAAAACTTTCATTACAAACAATTGGCCGTACCAATCAGAACAAAGGCCTGATCACCTGCAAACAAACATCCAAGTAACTCAAGTGAAAAGCCCCCAGGACACGTGGCCCCATCAGAAAGCACCAATCGATCTGACTGTACCCACAACCCCACACAAATGGACAACACCCCGAAGCATCTCACCACCAAAATTGCTCAGAGAAACCGCAGACCCCACCAAACCCACGGCCCCACCAATCTGCCCGATGAATCTAGAGCGTTGAAAAACCCAAGCGAGATCGGACGGCAGAGCAGGATATCGCCTGCTCGAAGTTGTCGATCTTTAGGGTGCGGGGAGGGTGGTTTAAGGACTGGGCCCTCCTCCACGTGTCAAGATACCTATGGTAACGTTGCCAATAAACAAAAAACCACTCACTACAAAAAGGCGGTGCCGTAGCAATGAAACCGCCTACCCCACTAGATCCACGGGCCCCACCAAACTGCTCGATGGAACCAGCCCATTGATTTACCTGAATCCATCAGACGGCAGAGCAGAAAATCGCACGCTCGATGTAATCGAATTTTATGGCGCGGGGAAAGTGGTTTTTGTACTGGGTCCTCCACCATGTGGCATGATTTTTGTGGCATCGCTGCCAAAAATCTGAAACCACTCTTAACCTGGGAGCGGTGCGATCTCTATGAGACTGCCCAGAGGCGGTATTGACCTCCAACACTAAAAAAAAGAAGGGATGATACAGAAGTTTTTGAAGCTGCTTTCTGAAGTCCGGGAGGCTCTTACGCTCGTCACTTAGAATGGTCCTGAACGTGGTCCACTCTACTTTTGACCTAGTTTTACCTGTCATTGTGCACGCTTTTGTCCCACTTGGCGTAGCCCTCTGATCGCTGACCAATACTAACTGGGATCTGTCATTTTGCATCTGTGCTCTTCTTTGTCCCCCTCCACCTGGTTTTGGCAGAGTTTTTTTAGGTTACTCTGCACCATTGTATTCCACTTCCTTAAGATTACACTGTCCTTGCTGCTAACACCTTGGTTGGTTAGAATGTCAGCCAATTTGTTGGCCTTTCTCCTCACATGAATGAATCGAGAGTGCCCAGTTCCTGTAGATGCGCTTGAATTCTCTAAAGGACTCTAGTTAACCTCCAGTGTTTTGTGACCTTTTCTGGCCCTGTTCCATTACTGATTCTCTTGGCAGCGTTTGTGACTAACTCTGAATCCGCTTCTATTATGACATTTTGGCAATTGCTCTGTATCAAAAATTCTAAGCATTGTTCCAATGCCATTAGTTCTGCCATGTTGTTAGTGGCTTTTCCTAAGTGACCATGGAAGAGGGATATAATGCTACCTGTATTATCCCTTAGAACTCCCCCAAAATTAGCATTCCTGGGTTGCCTTTGGAAGCTCCATCAATGTTGTACTTTAAAAAACCTTCAGGGGGGGATGCCAGAATTCCTCCATCTTTTCTCTCATAGAAGCAATCCTGTCTAGACCTTGAGGAATAAGCCCCTACAAGTCTAACAGCTGGAGGATTCTCAACTCTTTAGTTGAGGGAGGATTTTTGGGGAGATTCCTGACTGTGGTGCCCACTGTCTCTTTTAGTTGTTTTACTGTCAGCTCTACCAGGCTAAGAGAGGCAGACTTTTCCTCTTTGAAAATTCTTTTGTTCCTTTCCTTCCACACATTCCAAATGATGAAACTCGGCAGGAGATTCCAGGCATAGTTGAGAATCTCATTATCTGAAAAAATGTTCCTCCAGTTGTTTAGAGTGTTGGCAATACTTTCTTTGTCTCTATCAGACTGTTTGAAAATGTTGGTGAAAAATTCCCATATCCAGTCGGTGAAAACGTAGCTGTTGAGAAGATGCTCTATAGTCTCCTCCTGGGTCTCATAGAGTTGACATCTGGAGGGTCCTAGCATGCCCCTTTTTTTAAGGTTGTCCCAGGTTAAAATTTTTTTGTGGTGAACTAACCACATGAAAAGTTTGATTTTTATCCATCCTTTGTGCTTCCAAAGCTTCTACTAGATTTTATTAGGAGCTTGGGGTTCCATATCAAGGAGAAAACCTTTAGCTTCCTTGATATTAAAGTTTCCCTCTTTATTGTTTCCCCATCTCAAATGGTCTTGCCCTTCCATTACTAAAATTATTCTCTGATCCAACAGTCTTTTGAGGGATTCTGCTTTACTATTGAGGGTTCTGTCCTCTCTGCTCTCAAATTTTTTCCAGATTCTCCACTTTCTTGCATTATGAGAGTTCTCCCAAAAGTCTTTCACTTTTACTAATCCTTGATTGTCAGTCTCTTGCTTGAGGCCTAAAAATTCCTCCTTCAGTAGATTTGGTTCCTGTTGCCATTTGCCTTCCCAGAAAAGTGCCTGATCTCCCTCTCTGATTTCCCAAAAACTATTTTTTTGCACCACTTCTCTATTCTCCCAGGCCTTGTTCCATATGGGGGAGCCTTTCACTGTTCTTGTCATATGTATGATATCCAGATCCGGCCAGGCATTGGCATATTTTTCCTTCTAGATGCTTGCCCATTGGGCTTTAGGATCTTTAACCCACCTCCACCAAAGTTTGGCTCCTAGAGCCTTGTTGAGAATCTCTAGGTTGTCTAAACCTAGGCCTCCTTGGTTCTTGGGTTTGCAGACCTTTTCCCAAGAGACTAGAGCCCATTTTTTCCTAGAATTCTCTTTGCCCCACAGAAAGTCTTGTTGAATATTCCAAATTTGCTGCAAGACTCCAATAGGAGCTGGGAGGGCTGATAGCATGAAGATTGGAATAGCTTGGAGAACTGCTTTAGTAAGAACCAATCTACTAGCTAAATTTTAAGATCTGATTGTCCATTTCCTGACCTTGTCTTGCATTTTAGTTATTGTTGGATCCCATATACTCTTGTGTTAGGGTTTAGCTGTAAGAGGAAGTCCCAAATACTTGGAGGGAAGAGATTCTTTTTGAAAGCCTAAAATTCTGGAGACATTTCTCTGGATGGCAATATGAGTGTTAAAGAAAAAGACTTTTGATTTGGAAAGGTTAACTTCCATACCTGTGGCTTTCGCAAAGTCATCCAACATCTGTTTGTAAGCAAGTGCTTCTTTGACTGTGGGAATTCCCTGTAACATGGTATCATCTACAAAATGTTGATGAGTTAGAACTTGCCCATTCTCCGTAAGTTGAAAACCTCGAATTTTTCCCGTTACTCTTGCATGCTTGATGGACCGCCCCAACCCTTCCATCATGAGGATGAAGAGAAAGGGAGAGAGTGGATCTTCCTGTCTTAGACCCCTGGAAGGGAGAAAAAGCTCAAAGGGAGAGCCATTTACTAAAATTGAAAAGCTAGACGAAGTTACCAGGGCCATGACCCATAAGACCCAATTATGATCAAAACCAAACGTTGTGAGCACTTTTCTAATGTATATCCAATTCACTTTGTCATAAGCTTTGGCTATATCCAGTTGCATGATCATTCTAACTTTCTTGTTGCCCGTTAACATATGAACCACCTCGTGAGCTTGAATTATATTGTCCAGAATTTGTCTTCCCTCAACATACCCTCTTTGTTCCCTGGAGATAAGCGTGGGCAGCAGGGGTTTGAGTCTATTGGCCACCACCTTAGAGATTATTTTGTAGACAACATTGCATAAGGCTATGGGCCTAAATTTCTATGGTGTTTGAGCATTATCCTATTTTGGAATAAGGGCAATAAAGGAAGTATTGAGAGCTTTCAAAATGGTCTTGTTATGCCTGGAGTCTTCTACTATCTCTACAATATCCCTTTTAACAATATTTCAGCAGGCTTTGAATAAATCCACATTAAATCCATCCGAGCCTGGTGCCTTGCCATTTTGCATTTCCTTGAGGACCTCACTGATCTCCTTTTCAGTTACAGGTGTGTTGAGGTTGCCATTATCCTCTCTGGATACCAGTCTAGGTATGTGTTTAATTAAATTCTTGATGAAAGGTTCTCTTCCTTAAAAGTTTTCCTTGGCAATGTCCCGAAAGCGTTTTACTAACATTGCTTCTATCTCCTCATGGGCTTGATGAATTTGGCCATTCTCGTCCTTGATAAAAGAGATTCTGTTGTGACTTCTGTTCGCAATGGTGGATCTATGGAAAAATTTAGTATTGCATTCTCCTTCTTTTAGCCATAGAACTCTAGATTTTTGTTTCCAAAAAATCTCTTCTTGTTTGCACAGCCTTTCCCATTCTTGATGGTATTTATCTGCTTGATCATTTTTGTTTTTGTCAAAGCCATTCTTGATCAAAGCTTGATTGAGCTCTAGGATTTTGATTTCCACGATTTTTTTGCTTGTGAAAATATTGCCAAATTCCTTCTAGTTCCATTCCTTTAGCTTCTTCTTGATGTGTTTTAATCTTTTATGAAGCAGGAACATTGATGATCCCTGAATCTGCAGGTCTTCAGCCCACCATTTTCCAATGTTGCTAATGAAATATGGGTGTGAAAGCCACATATTTTCAAACCTGAACGACTTGTTTCTTGGGGTGCACAAGCCCTTGATCTCCATTTGAATAGGCCAGTGATCCGAGCCTCCAAAAGGAAGAATATCAGCTATTATTTCCTTGTTTAGAAGCAGGAGCTCTTCAGAGATCATGAATCTGTCTAGCTTGGAAGCTACCTGGGAATCTCCTCCTCTTTTGTTGTTCCAAGTGCACAGACCATTACTTGTCTCAATGTCCACTAGCTTGATGTTTTCTGAAAAACAATGGAAGGCTGAGGAATCTTTGCTTAGTGCTCTTGTCCCTCCTTTTTCTCTGAGAGAGATCTGATCATGTTGAAATCTCCTCCTATAACCCACGGTAACCCTGCGAATCTGCTTCGAAGGTCCACTAAGGAATCAATAAACATGATTTTGTCCTCTAACTGTTGAGGGCCATAAACATTCGTTACAAGGTATGTGTCCCTGTCTACTACAGGCTGTATAACAATTGATAAATAGTTTCTTGATGCCTCCGCATCAATAATCCCTATTTTTTGGGGGTTCCAGAGGATGAGGATACCCCCTGCTGTATTTTCTGCTTTGACTTCTATAAACTCATATTTGCTGAGCCATCTACTATGGATTTGTCTTATCTTTTGCACCGAGCATTTTGTTTCTTGGACAAAGATTATGTTTGGAGCTACCTGTTTCATTCTATTATTCAACAATCTCTGTTTTCTTTTGCTTCCTAGACCTCTTATGTTCCAAGTTGTGAACTTCATAATTACGGGTTGGTAAAGGAGTATCTGGTTAGATCTTTCATCTTACCTGAGTCTATCATGAGCTTTCCACATTCCATTAAAAGCTCATTCTGCTTTTTTCTACCCCTTTTTTACCCCGGGTTTCTTGGAGCTGATTCTGGGGTTGATTCTATTGCTTTTGTTCCATGATTACCCGGTCTTTCAACGCTATTATTTCCTGCCAAGCTCTTTGCCTATGTTTTCCATAAGAATAACTGCTTTATTCGATTACATTCTTCTTGTGGTAGAGATTCTACCCCCCCCGTTGTTCCCTTACTCAAGAACCCTTCTAGGTCTAGGTTTTCTTTGTCAAGAATCTTTTGTAACTCATTGTCTTCCAGTTCCATCTCACTCTTATTCATTTCCTGATCCATATCCATCTCTGATTCACTCATCATTATTCCTTTTTGTTTTTCCTTTGCCTGTTCCTGATCCTGTTCTTCTTCCTTTTCCTTCTTATCATATCCCTCCTTTGTTACTTGATTTTCACCTGCTGTATCTTCCTCCTCTTCCAGAACCTGGAACTAATTCGGCCTCCCTTTTTGGTCAGATTTTGGGTGTTGATTTGGCCCTTTTTTTCCATTTTTTCCTTTGTGAGCTACCTTGTGAAATCCATCTGTTTCTTTCATTGTGTTAGGTTTGTTATTGATCTCTACCTTGCTGAGAGGGCAGCCTCTAAGAAGGTGTCTGTGCTCATGACATTTTTGGCATCTAAATGGAATATGCTTGTAGTCGACAGTCTACACCCCTTCCTCATCATGAACCTCCAGTATGACCTCGTCTGGGAGTGCTCCAGATAGGTCCACCTCTACAGAAATCCTGGCAAAAGAGGTGTATTTACCCCTTCTTGTAGCTTCAGAAGTTTTGACATACCTCCCTAGTTTATTGCCTATGGCTGTTAGTGATTATATTTGCCAGTAATCCAAAGGTAGCGAATAGAGTCTTACCCAAACCGGGACTGAGGTAAAGGTTTCCCACTCCGGCACGAAGTTCATCATCCACGGCCTCATGTAGAGCCCTGCTGCTGCATAGAAGTAGGGTCCATCTTCAAACAATCTGTCTTTTTCCTCAATGTTTGCGAACACCACAGTGAAAAAACCCTTGGATCCTAGATGAAGATCGATGCTTCCCTTAGGCTTCCAGTGGTATCTGATCCATGTTTGTAAAGCCTTTTTGGTGGGCCATAGTCCCAAGAATTTGCATATGATTGCATAAGTCTGCATGTGCTCCCTGTGGGCCTGCAACTCTGGATTATTTAAGATTACTCTGGGAGTGATTTTAGCTTTGCATTTGCACGGTCCCTTTTGTTTCCTGTCTTTTGTGCCCTATTTTTTGTCATTTTCCTCCTTGTCTTTTGTGTCTTCATTCTCCTTCTTTTTGTTACATTCTGCATCCTCTTCCCTATTTTTCCTCCCTTCCATCTTGGTACCTCTGCCTGATTATGGGGGAGTCTTGCCCTTGCTAACCACTACCTCTCTGAAGGAGGGAGTGGAGCTCCCTCCTCGACCACCGTCCATGGATAAAAACGCGCGCAGGAACCCTCAACCCTATTTCTTTGACCTTCCACTCTTCCCGCTCCTCTCCCGATGGCTTATTTCACCTGGTTTCATATATATATATATATATAAGATTTTGAAGTGAGTTGTGGCTTTTGGGTATGTGGTATTGGTAAGTCATTGTATTGGCCCATTGTAGCAAATTCTATTTACAAGTTAATAATATGCATGATAAAAAACGTGTGAATTTACATGGTTAAAAATCTTTTTATATTGGAAGTGTTAAATTTTTATGTGCTTATTAATTAAAATTAAATATGGTTAATAAATCATTATTGTGTGGAGAGGTGCTCTTCTTAGTATGGTAGAGATGTTGTAATGTCCTCTCTTGTTTGACAAAAAAATCCAAAAAGTCGTACTTAAAGACCACTCCATTAATTAATAATATGTATTAACTATCTATATATATATATATAGAGAGAGAGAGAGAGAGTTGTGGTTTTTGGGTATGTGGTATTGATAAGTGATGATATTGGTCCATTGTAACAAATATTACAAAATTACATGATTAAGAATATTGTTATATTGTAAGTATTAAGTTTTTATGTGCTTTTTAATTAAAATTAAATATGGTTAAGAAATAATTATTGTGCAGAAATAGCTCAGTATGGTAGAAATATTGTAATGTTTAACATTTTGACTTAGTCAAATTACATAAAAATAAAAATTGAAAAAATAATATTAAAATTAAAAATAAAAATAAAATAAAATTATAAATTAAAATAAGATTAAAGCAAAACGTGTAGTCTTTAAGTGATACTTTTTGGAGTTTCACATAGATTTTTGGGGGGAATCTATGTAAAAAATTTGTGGTCAAATCTTGATTATTGTTGTTTAAACTGGTTTTTTGAGTGCCTATACGGATTTAACATCCTCAAAAACCCCTTGGGCACTTCGATTGTAGAGAGCCTGCTCATCAAACTTAGTGATTTCAGTGATTCCCTACCACTCATCAAACTTGTGATTTCAGTGATTCCCTACCAGATTGTAGAGAGCCTGCTCATCAAACTAGTGATTTCAATGATTCCGTACCACTCATCAAACTTGTGATTTCAGTGATTCCCTACCAGATTCTAGACAAATTATATCAGAAAATAAAGGGAAAAGCTTTCAAAAAAGTCACACTCAAAGCTACTCCAAAAACAAAATAACCAATTTACCATTGACAATATTTGGACGCTATATTTTGAATATAATATTTTTATTTTTAAAAATAATATAATATTTGTCTAGGGAAGCTTTCAAAAAAGTCACACTTAAAGACTACTCCTAAAACAAAATAATCAATTTGTAATATTTTTATTTTTGAAAATAATATAATATTTGTGCACGCGGTCTTGGATAGATGGTTGTTAGATGCTTTGTTAAGGCACTCCTTGATGTGAAGTCACTGACTCAATTCCCTGCCCCAATCGCGGTGATATATTGGAAATGATGAAGATGTAGCCCTGCTAAGCTTACAATAAATAAATAAATAATATAATATAATATTCTTTAATTTAATATATATATATATATATATATATATATATATATATATATATATATATATATATATATATATATATATATATATATATATATATATATATTTAATTTTTTAACTCGGTGAAAATAAAATAAAAATAGAAATAACCCTATGTGAAAACATTTTTTACTTGGTAAAAAAATTAATTAAAAATAATGTTAAAATAAAAACACCTTTATGGTATTGACCCATGGTACGAGAACCCATGATATATTGTATTTATGTGGAATGTAGCCTATTTAGAGGGGGAAATTAAACCGACTTAGATTCATCTTAACTCCGAATCTATCCACGACCGAGAGGGATCAAATCTCCTTTCACTCTAAAAATGGTTTGCATCTCAAGAGGTTTGATCCCTCTTGAGGCTTGGTAGATCAAGAGTTAAGATAGAGCCAATATAGTTGTACACCACTGCAAATAGCCATAACTTTTTGCCTTTAGTTTTTTTTTTTTTTTTTTTTTTGTAAGATTGGTAGGACTACATCTTCATCATGTCCAATATATCACCTCGATCGAGGCGGGGAATTGAAATGGTGACTTCACATCAAAGAGTGCCTTAACTGAGCACCCGATCACCATCTATCCAAGACCCCATGTACGCCTTTCGATTTAATTAAAAAAAAATTATAAAATTAAATTAATATAAAAATTTTGGAAAATGTGGACATACAATTTTTTTTACTTTACACCTAACCCATACACATCTCCCCCATACTAGGCTATAAAGCCCATCTCATTGCAATTATCAATAATTACTAGATAGATGGTAAAGATTTAACTTTCATAGAATATTTTAAATAATGACAACACACACAAATCAAGATTTATCTCAAAAGTAGTTATACAATCAATATTTATCTCAAAAGTAGTTATACTCTTTTTATCCTTTTAAATTGACTAATTAAAAAAATGACATATGAACAAATGAAGCTCTGGAATATGGTAGTAACGTGGTAATGTAATGTTTAACATTTTGACTAAGTCAAATTACATAAAAATTAAAATTAAATAAAACTATAAAAATTAAATTAAATAAAAAGATTAATGTAATGTAGAGATTTTTTGGTCAAAATAAAATAGAAATAAATAAAAATAACCCTATAAAAATAAAATAATAATAATAAAAATGACCCATAGTATTCAGAACCAATGGTATTCATGTGGAATGTAGCCTATTTAAAGGGAGAAATTAAACCAGCCTAGATCCATCTTAACTCCAAACTTACCAAGGGCCTAGAGGGATCAAATGCATATCAAAGAGATTTGGTCCCTCTCGGCGCTGGGTAGATCCAGAGATAAGATGGATCTAGGATGGTATGGACTAAGTTATTAGGTATGTGATATTGAAAAGTCATGATATTGTAACAAAGTCTATATATAGAGTAAGAATCTCCATGTTAAAGTGAAGACAAGTCTCCATGATTAAAAATCTTGTTCCTTTTTCCTTTATATATATAATTCTTTTATTAATAATGATGATGATATATTTATCAAAATATTCATGCATATGTTTTTTTTTTAGACATGTAAATTTGTATCTAACTTATCAGTCGCTCATCTAGGGACAAATTTTTGACAATTTTTTAGATTGTGGCAATAGCCACCCTCTTCTGCATATGTTTCCTGAAGCATCTACAATATGTAATTTTCAATATCTTAGTGAAAATTGATATTTTTCCCTAGGGAAAAAATGATAATGATGATGATGACGATTAATGTCCACTAAGACCAATGCGGTCTCTCAAACCTCAAGAAAAGAAAAGAAAAAAACTAATTATGATTATTCAAAATCTTATTTCTATGATAAAAAATAAGAGAAAGAAGCACTCTAAGATCGCTATAGTTGGGTTGTCTTAATAAGTCAAGAAGATTGGAAGTGTGGCAAATGTTAGTGAATTGAGAGCGGATGTGAGTAAGAGTCAGGCAGTCTAAAAGGAAGTGTTTTTCTTCTTCCACTTTCTCAGTATCACAAATCTCACAGATTCTATCATCTTAGGGACTCTTGGAAGTAGACCACCTCTTGGTTTCACTTCGAAGCTCATGAGAATTAGTTCTTATCCTAGCGATGATCATTTTTTTCTTAATGTTGGTCAACGCACAGAGATAATTCTGGTTATCAAAGGTGGGGTTGATCACCTCCTTATAATATCTTAGCTTCCTTTTAACTTCCAACTCCTTATCATCCCACAACTTGTCCTTAAAATTGGAGGTAATAATATCTTTGACACTATATTTGCGTCCCATGATTATCTCCTCCTTAATCCCCCAATGGTTGAGCCAAGACTAGCCATCCTTATGCCACCCACGCTTGAGGCGAAGGTGGGGGTTTTGACTAAAGTTAGAAGCAAATTTTGGGAACCTCTTGGATTCCATGTTGTAAAGCTTCTTCTTATACATCAAATATCTAAACATAGTAGTACTTTCAATGAGGGACATGCCAAATGCGATCAAGAGGATATGATAGGGAGTATTTCCCTTGATCTTTATGTTGTAGGTTATGAATTGCTTTTGAATCATCTCAATCTTTCTCCACAACTCTCTGGATTATCTGCATCCTCAAACTTCACATCCATATAAGACAACAAGGGTGATGAGAGTCTCAAAGAGGAACCTTTTTTTACTCCAAATGCAAATATCGACCGACTTACAATTATTTTCAAGCTCACAATAAGCTTTCAAGACTCCAATAATCCTTTTCTCGATGCAATATTTCTAGTTTAGCTAATGAGGAAAGTCAATACCCAAATATCTGTAAGAAGAAACATGCTCTAAACAATGTTTATCATAGACGAAACTACCATGGGTGGTATTTTTTTGATTTTAATGATCACGACTTTAGTCTTTTCGGTATTAACTGTCATACCCATCTTGGTGCAGTATACATGAAGAGTCTTAAGCTACTTGTCAAGGTCATTATTGCTTTTTGCAAGAGGATGATATCATTAGCATAAAGGATAAGAGTAATGATTATACCACCAAGCTCGGTGCCCTTGCAACTTGCAATTTCCAGACACTCCTCAAGCTTATTGATGTAAATGCCAAAAAGGGTAGGGGATAGGGGACACCTTTTCTGAACCCCAATATTGCATTTAGTATCTTTATGCCACCCTTCGTTGGTCTTAAACTTGGAAATGATAGTCTCATAGAGGCATATCACAACAATCCTCTGTTCAGGAGGAACCATGATCTCTTTGAGTCTCTCCCAGAGATTATCTTGAGGAATGGTGTCTAAAGCTTTTCTAAAGTCCAAAAAACAACATAAGAGATCGACTTTACTATTGCAACATTCCTCTGTAATGATCCTGAGAGTAATAATATGGTCGATAGTCAAGTGATGTCTCCTAAAACCAGCTTGCCCTTTAGCTCTTTTACCATGGTTTTCAAGCCGAAGGCTAAGCTTCTTTTCCAAAATGAGCCCATATAGCTTGGCTAGGAAGTAGCTAATCATAATGGTCATGTAGTTAGAGGGAACACTTTTGTCCCCATTTTTAAAGATAGGCACAATAAGGCTTTGTGTCCAAAGCTTAGGGAAGCCATGTTGTGCTGCCAAATTGAGAAGCTTGAGGAGATGAGAAACAAGGATAGATCTTCCCATGTTAAATATCTCATCTTGGTATCCTTCAATATCTTTAGTTTTCCCATTAGCGAGCTTATTAATCCTAGACTCAACGTCTTCTAGGGAAAAATATATCATCCTTAATAGAAGTGTTTAAGAAGTTTCCCGTGGTGTCTAGAGAGTTATACAACTTCTTAAGATAGTTGTCTTGGTTTTCTAGGGGGATAGAATGATTATCTTTAGTTTTACGAACATGCACATTCCACCAAAACTTTCTGGGTGTAACTTTATAAAGGTAGGGAATATGCTCTTCTCTCTTATTAATATATGACCTCTTCTTCCTCTTGATAAGAGAATTGTATATACTTATATTCAGAAGCTTAATTATTTCATTAGGAGCGTCTTTGATCACTTTCCTGACAATTTTACAGCCTTTGTCATACCAAGGATTGGAAGTTCTATTTTTATGCTTATACGAAGTCTTATTAGAGAACTTGCTAATGGTAGTAGTAAAATGGTACTAAATTTGATCAATGTTGTTATTATAAGTCAGGGATCCTAAATCCCTTTCTAAATTCATTAAGGAAATGTCAACATTACTTCCATTGAAGCAAATGTGTCTTTTGCTTTCACTAGTCTCCTGCATGTGGGTGGTGTGCATAACAAGATTGAGGGATAAAGACAAAGGTATGTGGTCAGAGTCAGGCTCGTACCCGTTAAGTAGCTCAAGTTTCGTAATACAGTTGAGGACATGGGTGTCAGAAATCACATAATCCATGACACTGCTACCCAGCGAATGGAAACAAGTCATCTGACCGGAGAGAGGCCACTTGTTAATACCATTACAAATGATTATGTCTTGGGAACTTCAAAGTTTTAGGAGCTCGATGCCAAATAATTTCTCAATTATGTCTTCAAAGTTTCTCTTGAATCTATTAGCTAAGTTACTATCTTTATCAAACCACAAGGGGTTGGGGTTAGAATTGTTACTTAACATAATATCTTCGTTAGTAGCAGTTGTAACATTAAAGTCCCCAAGAAAAAGGATATTACGTTCATTCCTTAGGTTGTAGATGTCTTTTTCTAGGCTATTGAAAGGACAATTCTTATCCAAGTTGTTTTTCTTATAGGATTTAGAATTGATAAGAGCGAAATAACAGATTGCAAGAAAGATCTTGTTGGTAGTAGAATCAAAGATCTCAATTTAAATGTACTGATTGAAGGGGTTAATTTTATAAAGTCAGATGTGAGACGAAAAATTGTTCCTTATGTAACAGGCTATACCACCAAAACCCCTCCGGGAGGATTTCTTATTCTAAGATGACCAAAGAGTGAATCTTTCAAGGTGAGGGACCCTAGATTTCTCATGTTCCCAAGTTTCAACTAAAAGAATAAGATCAATATCACTCGGGATCCAACTTAAAATAGGACCTTTACACCATGGAAAAGCATGACAATTCCAGAAGAGGATCTGGAATGATGCAAGTTCCTATTTATCACTTGTGTTTGGGAATCTATCTCTAATAATATATTTCCTATTCCTAATGATTGTCCTTTTCCCTTCTTTTCTTGCCTCCTTGACCTTTTGGACTTCTTTCTTACGTTTAGGTTGGTCTTCTGGAATGAGATCTTCATTTATAAAGATACACGTTCCTTTTAGGCTTGGGGATTTCTTGATTATATCCAATTTATGGTCATTACAACTGACCTTGACACATATTAGTATGTGTTTATGCTCAATATCTTTCCTACCCTTATTGCTTCTGTAAAAGTTGTTTGAATTTGAGATTTTGTTTTTAATTGTTCTTTAACCATTTCTAATGTGTCTTCATTGTTTTGTTCTTTTATACCAGCAACTATAAGGTGTAAGGCTCATTTGTGGCGCTCATGGTCGAGTACAATTAGTTTATTAATTTCTTTTTTGTTATGGGTTTAATATCTAATTTATTCTCTGTGTTATTTAGGGCTGAGTTATTATGTGGTTGTTCTTTCAGATTTTTAATCTCATTTTTCAAGGTGTCATTTTCTTTAACCATTGCTTGTTTGACATGTTCTATTTCTTGAATTCTACCTTTCATTCCTTGGAGCTCAGTCTTGAGTATGATTATTTTTTTTTTAACGATTTGTGGTCGTTATCAAGCATTGTAGTTAATTCTAGTTTAAAATGGTTTTCTCATTCTTCTCTTCATCTCTCTAAAGATTCAATGTACTCATAAAGACTCTCTAGGGTAATTTTACTTGGTCTCCCTTTGTTAGAGGGGGGATTAGAAATATGAGGGGAAGTACTCATTGTAGAAATTCTACAAATTCTGTACAAATCTCGCTCTAAGACCATGTAGAAAATATGGCTGTAGATTAACCCGATAATGCAATATAACCAAAGCAGAATATAATAACCTACTTCTACTATCAATTTGCGGAAGCTTAATGATCGAGCTGAACACATATAACCAAAAGAAGAAGAATCAATTGCACAATACACATGAAAATGCTTTGGGGAAAGCATCAGCTAAAAACTCCACTATCTGTATTATCATACAAGGTGGAAATACATAGGAATTATACAAAGCCTTAGCTCTCACAGCTAGCCATCTCTCAGTACAATCCTCACAGATGCTCACAGGCAATCTTGGCTTCTCACAAGCCTTCCTCTCTGCTCTCCAAGCTCCTATGTCCTTGCACTGTTCCTAGTGGACGATTCTCAGCTTACCAAGTGGAACACTGCTCTCACACACTGTAAGAACTGTACAATCCTCAAGGAATTATTCCTTACTGCATGCATGAGTTTTCTTTATAAGAAAACACATGCAACTGATAGTGCACTGTCCTTGAAATTTGACTTAACTGGGTCTTTCTCAGAATAGACATGCATGAGTATTAGATGAGGGAATCTTCAGTTAACTGGAGTACACTAGTTGAGTGCATGCATGCATCAATTGATTGTTAACTCTCTATTAGTTCCGACAACAGTTTGGAACTAATTTAACTAGACTTAACTTAGTAAACTGAGTTAACTAATTACAACTGAAATATAACTCAACCTTATCTCCTGAATTTTAGGGATAACTCTTGCATGACTTCAGAAAGACTTCTAACTTGAATTTATCCAACTAATTAATCCAAATTGAATTAATTAATTATTTCCAAGTAGTTGTTAAGACTAAATTCGATTTTAATTCTCAATTTAATTCAAGGAAAAATTAAATGGGAAATTCTTGTTGCCACATTTCAACACTCCCTCTCAACAAGAAAGGGATTATCTGCCACCCCGATCCTGTCTCTATGGAACTCGAATTTACACTTTGACAATGCCTTTGTTAAAATGTCAGCATCTTGCTCCTCTGTTGAGATATACACTGCAAAAACATGATCCTCCTCGATTTGTGAAAAGCCACGGGCAACAAATCTTGCCTTATGCTTCTCCACACTACCATCAGTAGCTTGCTTTACCTTGTAAAGCCAACATGAACTCACAATTGACTTGTTCTCCAGTCTCGGAACCACGTCCCAAACACTATTACGAACTATGAAGTCATACTCCTCCACCATAGCATCAACCCAAATCGGCTGTTGCACTGCTTCCTCAAAGGAATATGGCTCAGTCTGAACACATTCCCCAATAAGGGCTATGTATCTAGTGTACCTCTTAGGTGACCTCCTCTGTCTGCATTGAGAAGATGGTGCTCCCACATTCTCTCTCACATCCTGCAACAATATGTTAGTTTCTCTTGTGTGCTTTTGTCCATCTCTGGAAAACTCTGCTTGAGTGGATGTCTCCACCTCCTAGAATCTCTGCATGCGGCTGCTCTGCATCAGTCTGAGGCTCCTCCTCCTTAGGAACCAATAGTTCCTCCACAGGCTATAGTTGGATCTCCCTCTCAAGGGAAACTCACATGGCCTTCTGCTCATCAAACTTGAGATCTCTGCGAACCACTGTCCTCCGACTAGTAAGTAAGTACACCTGATAGTTGTGAGGTGTATCAATGTACCCCACAAGTATCCCCAACTTTGCTGTCATCTCAAGCTTCTTCCCTGCATCCTTTGTCACATGGCAAGATACCGATGAGCCAAAGATCCTGAAGTGACCCACATTTGGTCTCTTACTGGAGAAAGCTTCCTCTGGTGTCTTCATCCCAAGTATGCGATGCGAGCTTCTATTCTACAAGTAGACCGTTGTGTTGCATGCCTCAACCCACAAGTGAAGTGGTAGGCCTTAGTCATGCAACATCGCCCGTGCTGCCCCTACAATAGTTATGTTCTTCCTCTCGACCACCCCATTCTGCTGTGGGTTATGAGGTGCTGTCAACTCCCATTTAATTCCTTTCGCTGCACAGAAGTCCTTAAACTCTTGAGAGACATATTCTCCACCATTGTCGCTTCTCAAGGCCTTGATATTCTTCCCTGACTCTTTCTCAACCATAGCTTTGATCTCACAAAACTTTGTAAAGGTTGGTCCTTCTTCTGGATGAAATAAATCCAGCATTTACGAGAATAATCATAAAAAAAAATCACATAATACCTGTGCTTCACTGTGGATGCCGTCGAGAATGGTCCACACTGTAGAAATTCTGCAAATTGTCTACAAATATTGCTCTAAGTCCATGTAGAAAATCTGACTATAGATTAACTTGATAATGCAATATAACCAAAGCAAATTACTATAACCTACTTCTACTATCAATTTGCAGAAACTTAAAGATTGAGTAAGATCGAGCTGAACACATATAACCAGAAGAAGAAGAATCAATGAACCAAACACATGAAAATACTTTGGGGAAAGCCTCAGATAAAAACCCCACTATCTGTATTATCATACAAGGTGGAAATACATCAGAATTATACATAGCCTTAACTCTTGCAGCTAGCCAACTCTCAGTATAATCCTCCTGGATGCTCACAGGCAACCAAAGCTTCTCACAAGCCTTCCTCTCTGCCCTCCAAGCTCCTATTTCCTTGCATAGTTCCTTTGGGATGATTCTCCTTCACCTAGTGGAACACTGCTCTCACACATTGCTCTAACACACTATCAGAACTGCGCAATCCTCAAGGAACCTTACCTTGATTGCATGCATGAGTTTCCTTTATAGGAAAACACATGCAACTGATAGTACACTGTCCTTGACATTTAGCTCAACTTGGTCTTTCTCAGAATAGACATGCATGAATATTTGATGAGGGAATCTTCAGTTATCTGGAGTACATTGGTTGAGTGCATGCATGCATCAATTGACTGATAACTCACAATTAGTTCCTCAAACAATTTGGAACTAATTTAACTGAACTTAAGTTAGTAAATCGAGCTAACTAATTAAAACTCAAATATAACTCAATCTTAGCTCTTTAATTAAGGGATAATCTCCTTAATTTAAGGGATAGTTGTTGCATGACTTCAGAAAGACTTCTAACTTGGAATTTATCCAGCTAATTAATCCATAATGAATTAATTAATTAATTCCAAGCTACTGGTGAGACTAAATTCGGTTTTAATTTACAATTTTAATTCAAGGACAAATTAAAATTGGAATATTCTGGATTCTATTTTTATCATTTCTTGTTGCTATTTTCAACACTCCCTCTTAACAAGAAATGAATTCAACTTGATCTCGATCATGAACCTTTGGAATGTTATGCATGCAACACTTCACTCTAGTGTTGTTGCTCCAACAACTCAAGAAACAAAAAAAAAACATCTAACCTGAATCAGTATGATGCATTTGTCATCAAAGTCTCTGACTGCTATTGCCTTTGTCAACTGAAAACTTTGCGCTTCTGCTAACTCTGCCTTTCTACACTGTTGTCAATACTTCTCTACACTCTTCAATATCTAACTGCTCTAGCCTCTGTCACTTTGATCTCTGACTGCATCAATCCCACTGATTCCTCCCACTACTATGTACTTTGGGCTCCAGTAGCAAGATACGATCCATGAGATAAAACCTCTCAATGGACCCTGCCCAATTTCAACCTTCTTGGGACTATCACTTCACATAGCCCCACCTCACACCTAGAGGAATGGCTGCATGTGATCCCTCTGCCCACTTCTCCAATTGTGGCTCCTCCATAATTATCTGAGACTTATTCTGGGGCTACATGTTGAGAGGTAATTTAATCTCCCTCTCAACCACCAAGTCTCTAACATTTGCCTTGCCCTCAAGGCTTCGCATGCATCTTGAACCTCAAGAGCATACATGTTCTTAACTCGTGAACCGATCTGTTTCACCTGTCTCGTGGTGATGTGTCTAAGGAACGCCTTTCCTTTACTGAAGACAACATTGTAGCCTTTGTCCTCCAACATTGCGACCGATACCAAGTTCTTCTTCAGTCCAGGCACATATTTAACATCTGTCAAGGTGATAGGAGCTCCATGCTCCCTCTGAAAAGCAACTGTGCCCACTCCTGAAAAACTATACCTTTTGTTGTCGCCCATCTCTATGCGCATCTTGAGGTCTTTCTCCTCCAAGGTACTGAATAAAATTTTATCGCTGGTCATGTGGAATGAGGCTCCACTGTCAACATACCAGACACAAACCATCATCAATGACACCATGCATACAATGAGGGTAAAGTCCATTTAAAACTGAGAGGCTAATGCCTCACCTTCCGATCCTTTTGAGGATCCCTTCTTAGACTTCTTCGATGGAAAATTAGTCGCATAATGTCCCATCTCGTGACAATTAAAGCATCTCACTTTAGACTTGTCACCCTTCTTCCCTCCATGAGAAGAATTCGATTTGGAATGGGAAGCCTTCCCCTTCCCTTTCCTTACCTCACTTGCTAAGGCTAGATTCTCTTCATCATCATCCTTGGATGAAGAACCATCTTGTGTGCTCCTCCTGATCTCCTCCTGCATTAGATCCGACCACAGTCGTTCCCAATCCAACAGTTTCCCTTCCATTCACAGAGTCCTGGTAGCTCTTCCAGCTCTTTGGAAGGCCAAGGAGAGAGAGGCTCACCATATCATCATCAACAATAGTTATTCCCACACTACCAATCTCATCTCTGCAAGTGGTGAGCTTGTTCAAATATGTGGAAATAGTATCACCGTTCTCCATCTTGATTCTTCGAAGCTTATCCATGAGCACCAATTTCCTCTAGTCGCTATTGTTCTGGTAGAGGTCCTTCAATGTCTTCCACATTGAATATGAAGTATCCTTCCCATGGAGACTTAAGACAGTATGGTCTCGAACTCCCTCAAGGATAATCCATCTCGCCCTCGCCACACACTTCTTCCACTCAGCCAACTCTTGTGCATTAGTTGAAGCTGGCTTTTGGATTTATTGATCAATGAATTCCTTCAAGCCATTGTCTTCTAATACAGCCTCCATGCAATCTTTCCATGTTATGTAATTCGAGCTGCCTTCCAAGGCATACTCAAGTCTCAAGCCATAGAACGCCATTGGCCAACCTTGAAGTATGATAAGAATTTGATTTGGACATGCAACCCCGAACTTCAAACTTCGAATTCTCTTCTCCGTACACTGTTCACAGCTCCGATAAGCTAGGCTCTGATACCATGTAGAAATTTTGCAAATTCTCTACAAATCTTGCTCTAAGACCATGTAGAAAATCTGACTGTAGATTAAACCGATAATGCAATATAACCAAAGTTTAATACTATAACCTACTTCTACTATCAATTTGCGGAAGCTTAAATATTGAGCAAGATAGAGCTGAACACATATAAATAGAAGAAGAAGAATCAATGAACCAAACACATGAAAATACTTTGAGGAAAGCCTCAGCTACAAACCCCACTATCTGTATTATCATACAAGGTGGAAATACATCAGAATTATACAAAGCCTTAGCTCTCATAGCTAGCCAACTCTCAGTACAATTCACCTGGATGCTCACAAGCAATCAAAGCTTCTCAGAAGCCTTCCTCTCTACCCTCCAAGCTCCTATTTCCTTGCACAGTTCCTCTGGGATGATTCTCCTTCACCCAGTGGAACACTGCTCTCACACACTGCTCTAACACACTGTCAGAACTGCGCAATCCTCAAGGAACCTTACCTTGACTGCATGCATGAGTTTCCTTTATAGGAAAACACATGCAACTGATAGTACACTTTCCTTGACATTTAGCTCAACTGGGTCTTTCTCAGAATATACATGCATGAGTTTATGATGAGGGAATCTTCAGTCATCTACAGTACACTGGTTGAGTGCATGCATGAATCAACTAACTGATAACTCACAATTAGTTCCTCAGGGGTAATTTTAGGGGCGAATAATTGCCCAAAGGCGAAATTTAAGGCTTTTTGTATTTTAATGGGGCGAATTTTTAAT
>APFE031261928.1:0-13708 GCA_000404065.3 Pinus taeda
AAAACAACCAGCCTCTTCAATCATTCTATTGCTTTTCTTCATCCAGTTCAAATTTCAATAATACGCAGTGTTCTCCAAGAAAAACTACAGGATACAGACACACAACACAGAAACAGAGGAGCCAACATAAACATTGACATACAAAAACAGAGAAACCAACGCAAAGTCACAGCCACACAAACATTGACAAAAAAATTCGTTGCAAATACAGATACACAGCCACACAAACATTGACATACAGAAACAGAGGAACCAAGACAAAGTCACAATCACACAAAGATTGACAAAATAATTTGTTGCAAATACAGATGCACAGCCACACAAACATTGACAAAAGAATTCGCTGCAAATACAGAAGATAGAAGAAGAGGACGTGAACAAAAGAACTTCGAGGTATTCGTTAAAGGAGCGTTACCACAACGTCTATAACAAAATATTCCCTCCCTCAACTATCTCAAAAAGACCGCTTGATCGACCGTTAGAGGAGCGTTACCACAACGTCTATAACAAAAAGCCTGACATGCTTTTCATGAAATTCTTGACGAAAAAGCTTGAGAAGTTTTTCGAGAAGTTCCCTTCACACCCATGTCATCTATCCATGAGGGTGCAAATTTGGAAGGTTCAGGTTTAAATTTGAATTTGAATTTAAGGAGGAATCTTTGATATTCGGTAATAAGTACTTTACCTAATCTTCGCGCAGGCCTTTTCTGGTCCTCTGCCTTTGGTGGTCAGCAATTAATATAACAAGGAGCAGTGATAGTAGAAATCCTTACATTTCTCTATTTCTATCTTAACGCATTCAACATGTAATTGAAAGTATTCATTTAGCTTCAATATCAGTGGAGTTACTATGTCAGTTTTATATTTTCTTAATTGAAAATAAGAAGTTTTTCAATTCCAAGTTATATTTTATCTATTTTTAATATCAAATTAAATTTAATGTATTTTCTAATTAATAAACAAAAATGATTCTTTCAGGTATTCTTTCTCATTAATTTAAATTGAAATTCTGTAATATTTTTTTACAGGCTTGAGTTTAAGTTATTTAATATGTGGAATTGTAGTGCCCCATGGATTTTCAACGAACCGAATCCCCAAATCCTAGTAAAAAATTCCATTTCATCTCTAAGTTAAACTCAGCCCAAATATAATGTGATTTGCAACTAAGTTCAGGATGAAGTCAAACTTAATTTGTAAATTTACATTGGAAATATGTTCTTTTTAATTCTTGTATTGCTAATTTAGGCATTTGTAACATCTCCAAGAAACTAAAGCCACTGTATAAATAGGTTTATTGTATACGTACATTTTATTGTATTTAATTTTCTTTCTATCCTTGTTTCTTTTTTAAATATTATTTTCGTTTTGTTTTTAATTTTTTTGATTATAAGGTTTTACATATTTTGAAAACAAATTTGATGGAGAATTATCACTTTACTTCTTTAATCATATAAGGAGTGAGATAATGTATCTTATTTTGCTGTTGGATCTATTTGCTTGATTCTTTTATTATAGATTTTTAGTATTAGTATGGTGGGTTCTCTTTTTAATCTTATTTTACATTTGTATGAATTTCATATTTTTTTCAATTTAATTAGTTAGCATCAACTCTACTACCATAGCATGCCCACATGGGTATGTCTCCACTTCGAAGGGATACTGTAAGTTTGGTAATGCTAGAACCAATTCTTGATTGATCTTCTTCTTTAACACCTCAAAGTCTCTTCGTTGACCCTTTGCCCATTGGAAAATATTGCCACTTGAAAGTATGGTGTGAAGTGTATTTCCACTTGAAAGTATGGTGTGAAGTGGTGTTGATACTACTAAAAATGGGTCTATGAATTTCTTAAAGTACTATGATGCCTCAACAGAACTCCTATCCTCATAAACATTTAGTAAACCTTACCGACCACTTCATGATGACATCCATATTGGAAGGATCTATCTTCAACTCTCCTCAACCTATCACATATCCCAAAAATGCCAATTTAAGGCTATTGTGAAAAATCACACTTCTTGAGATGTGCCAACAATTAGTGCTTCTTTAAAGTCTCTAGCACCTGCATCAAATGTGAGATGTTCTCCTCCTAGGTAGAAATATATACTAGTAAACCATCCAAATAAAAAATGAACTTATAAAAGTGCACAATATATCATTCATTAACTTCATGAATGTAGTGGGTGGATCACATAGGCCAAATATCATAACTAACCACTCATGCAAACCTTGTTTAGTTTTGAAGGTGGTCTTCTATGTATCCTCTTATTTGACTCAAACTTGATGATACCCTGATTTTAAATCTATCTTGGTGAAGTATTTATATTGTTGCACAATAGATAATCTATCCTAGGAAAGAGGTACCCGTTATTGAGCATAATTTAGTTTAAAACCCTGTAACCAATGCACATCCACCAAGTCACACGCTTCATAGTCACAATTGTAATGGTTGACCCACATGTGAGGTACTTGGTAGAATAACACCATATTCTGATAACTATTACAACTCCTCCTTTACCTCATTTGTATTTATAAATGATTACTTGTACAACCTAACGTTTGGTCATAGAGAATCTGGAAACAATTGGATCTCATGCTGCACTTTGCTCTTGGGTGGTAGCCCTTTAGGCTTCTAGATCACACCCTCGTATGCATGTAGCAACTCTTCGAGCTGTTATTTTTGTCCCTTGATAGACCCTTCCAGGGATGAATTTTCTTTCACTAACTCTTATACAAACCATTTTTATATTAAAATTAGTAAAGCATACTTCTTTCTAGAATTGATTAGTTTCTTAGCTTAGTTGGTACTTACAAACAAAATTTTGGAGTTTCCCTTATGTGCGTCAATGTTGAAGGAATTTCCATCCTCGATGAGCTGGTACTAGATGGCTCTTCGCACAAACATTGCATCCCACATGTACATATAGGGACTTCCAAACATAACTCTACATACAACAAGTGGAAGTACATCTAATTCTACTTCATCAATAAAATTAGCAATAATACTAAATTGTATTTTGTGTAGCTCTTTTTACCTTTATCTTTTCCTCCATATTGACGCATCTTAATGGTTATGAGCAAGGATGGTCATGAGTCTGCAGTCCCAATTTCAGAACTAGATTTATTGCTATGAGATTGTCTTATGATCAGGAGTCGAATAGAGCATTAATTCTAGTCTTCTTGACTTGTTTCTTTATATGGAAGAGTATGGCCATTTCCTTCTCATCTTATTTTTGAAGGTTACTTAGATTCAGCCCCTTTTGCATTAATGCATATACAATCTTCTCATCCACATATGAGCTTCTTTCCACCTAATTACATGAATCTACGACCATGAGATTTTTCTTCTTAGCATCATTGTTTTGGTTCTTTGAGTTGAGTTCTAGATGCAACTTCCAACACTTCTCCTCTAAATGGCCTTCACTGTTACAATGGTTTTAGTGGTTGTTTGAATCTTTGTGCTGATGTGCTATGGATATTGTCTTTTTCTCTTCCCCCCCTTTCTACTTCTTCTTCTCCTGCTAGAAAGCTTAATGGTGATACTTCTACTTTGACCCACTTTATCTCCCTTTCATTTGGTGCATGTTCTCTAGGGATTGTTCCTGTACAGAAGCATCATATTTGTTATGGGTTTGAACATCTCTTACTTTTGCAGACGACTATTTAAACCCCTCATGTACTTGAGGAGCATGTCTGGGTTCTTTGGAGAGATACCCAAAATTATTTTCATCTTCCTAAATTTCATGTACTCTTATACAATCAACCCTCATCTTTTGTTGAAGTAACTCCACATAATCCACTAGTCCTGTAGATACCTGATAGGATAAAAATGTGACTTCATAAGAGTTTTGAAATATTACCACTTAATCACTAGAAGATCTCCCTCCAGTCTTAGGGTTTCCGTGCAACTTTCCCACAATGTTTGGGCATGGCCCTCTAATTTTCTTGATAAAATAACATTTTATGTCCTTCCTCTATGTCGAGAATGTTACAGTCAGTATTTGCATACTGCCATCAGTGATCAAAACTCCTCTTTTATATCATATTAGTGTCCCATGTTGAATTTTTTATCATTCCACCTAGGTCGTCATGTAAAAATTTACTCACTAATGGTAGCCCAAGTTGAAACCCCATCCCCACTCAAAAAGAAAAATTTGTTGCCCCACCTTCATGTGTCGTGCTGAGCATAAATTGACTATAAAAGCTCATATCATCATGTTTTGTGTCAGTCAAGTCCACTTGAAGTCCAGTCATTCAAGGTCCCATTAGGTCAGTAGGTTTTATTTTCCAAGGTCCAATAAAACACCATTTCACTACATAAGCCCAACAAAGTATGAGAGAGAAGAAAATAAAATCACCTTTTCAATTAGATAAGGGTTTACAAGCTTGTAACCATGGTTGCTAAAATTCCAATTTGGATTTTAAGTAAGAAATTCTTTCCAGTTTTTAATTTTTATTTCAAAAGAGAGATGTAATATTTTTTATTTATTTATGTAATTTTATGTTTATCATATGTAATAAGTTACTATTCTTAGCTATTTACTCAAAGTCCATTGCCAAATATCATCCAAACAAAAGTCAAAAGTGAAGATTGCCAAAGCTTCAGCATCATCCACCTGCAAAGAAAAAGTCAGAAAGAAAATTAGCAAAGAGGTCAAAAAGGGGTCAAATGAAACATTAGAAAGTGGGTTTGAAAAGAAAAAGATCAAACTCACTCACCTATAAAGGAATTCTTGCCTTCAAACTCACCTCCATTTTTCTCCTAGCACTCATTGAGAAAAACCCAAGAGAGTTTTTTCACAGTTCTAGGCGAATTCAACAGAAACAGGGCAGGCATTGCGTGTTTCCTTCTGGCGTTGTGTGTTCTCTTCTTGCACTACGTGTTTACCTAGCGCTGCGCATTTCCTTAAGGCACTACTCATTCCCTTAAGGTGCTCCGTGTTTAGCCGAGGCATTGTGCGCTCTATATTGGCGTTGTGTGTTTGTCCAACAACGCTCCAGTCACCTGTTCAGCTCCTCCAAAGCACTTTCAACCTCAAATCAAGTAAGTAGCAACTAAAGCATGTGATTTCCTCCTCCTCAAGTTAATTCCTAAGTACTTAATAGGTTTATTAAATATATGGTGTTTAATCCTATATCTAAACCCTAGATTTCCCCCCAACACTACCCTTGCACTCTCATTCCCCTTTATACATTTCCCTTCACCCTCCTTCCCTTTCCCCAAATATTTATATTCCAGATACTCCCTAAACCTTTATCCTCAAAACCCTATGTCCTAGGTGATACCGCACTACTTATGCTCCTGAACGCCTCTATTGCAAACGATTTCCCCCATCCCCAAACTATCATACCACTACCCTATATCCCTCTTCAAATACATATACCCCTACACCCATAATCTTCCTATTTACCCTTCCCCACTTACTATTCCCTAAAAGCTACATTCCCCTAACTTACACCTCCCTAGGGTTTGGTGCTAAAACAACATGGCAAAGGAGGAATATAGACCACATAGTGAGGAAGAGGAAACAGATAGAGAAGAAGACAGGGAATAAAGGAGGCCATAGAAAGGAGGATAGATACATAGGTTTGAGCCCACAGATCTCAGAGAACTCCTAGCATCCCCTATGACTGTGACATCCTTCAAATGGCTAGGCTGTTATGAATTTTGTGAACAAGTGCAGGCAGTCCAACATCATCCTGAGTTGACTAGGCTCTTCATTACTAAACTTCAAGACAACCAAGTCACTCTAGCAAGTATAACTTTCACTTTGTCTACTACCATCATATCAGCTGCCACTAGGATTGCATATGTTGGGGAAAAATGGTTCAAACATGGTGATTTGGAGAGGCATTATTATGAGCCTTACATGGAACCAAGGTATAGAAACAAAAGAAGGGGCTATTTTTATTTTTCACACCTCCTTGATAGATATGCCCCACTAATGAAGATTATAATGAAATATTTTTCATGTGAAGGTAGATTCTCTAGGGTCTATTCTTATCATAACTAGATCATAATGCATTTCACTAGGGTAAAAGTGCTCAATATACCCTACTATCTTTTCTGGAGTGTTGAGAAGAGGGCCTACATTGCCCAAAAGAGGGAGTACAAAGATCAAATGAAGATTCTATTTCATCATTCCCTCACTAATATCATAATCCTTTGCCATCTCAAGGAACTCAATATTGCATGGAGTACCTTCATAGCTAATCCCATATTCACTCATGCATCTACTCAAAATATTTAGAGCATCCCTTCTTCATCTCATCCATCCACCTCCATTCCTCCATCTCAGCCCATACATCATTCATCTTCATCTGATGAGTCAGCCACACCATCACCTCCATCATCACCATTTCATGAGCCTATTCATTCACCTAGCAGAGATGAAGGTGTTATGGGGTAAAATGCACGGTGTATCAAAGATGAAAACTACCCTCAAAGGCCTTCCTGGGACCTTTGACAGACTGTAAGATTATCTGCAAGAGCTACCAAGTTATGCCCATGTTCATCTATCAAACATAAATTGACAAGGTATGGAAAGAGGATCGCCTTCAGTTCCTTCTAGATTTGTTTGGAGATCTCTATGCAGCAAGAAGAACTCCTTCAAGGCCGGATCCAAGACAATTCCTGCACAAAGGACAATGTAAACCAATCACAACATACTCTCTTCAATACTAATGTAAGAATGCACAATAAACATATATTAGTGTATAACTTAACTACTCATCTCGACAAGAATCAAAATGAACAAATCAATGAACAACATTACCAACACTATGGAGTAGGGAACACAACTGCAGTTCTATATTTATAGTGGAAGAGTGATTACAACCATCCATTGTATCAGCCTTCCCTTGCCCCTTCTTCCTCTCTCTCTCTCCCTCTTTCAGCTCACTTCTTCAAGTGTATGACAATTTCACAATAGCTTAATGGGTTGTCCTTCCAAATGCTTTGACCCCTTTCACAATGGCCCTCTCGCTGCTTATGTAGCAATTGAATTAGGGCTGCTAAGCTCCTCCTAGAGTTCATTAGGGAAAAAGCCATGAACCTGCCCTGTTTTCAAGCTTTTTCCCATTTGGCTTCATTCTCAGATTAGAATTTCTCCAAATATCTCGATTTTTGGAGTTTCCTTGCTTTTCTTGAGCAAATTTAGGGATAAATATCTAGATATTTGTGAGCAGATTCATTGGCTTGATCCTCTGAACTTTCCTTAGGCTCACTAAGACTCCCCCTCTTCTAACAACTTGAGTTATAAGGGTGACTAACACTCCTCTATGCTTGGTAACAAGTTTTATAAAGCAGGTTAGCAGTGTGTAGAGAGCGTTAGTGTGGAATCAAGGCCTGCAATTGTGGTCTTTTCTTCAGTCATCCTGTCTTTCACCTCTGAGTTGGTGAGGAGGTCATTTTGTCCTATAACAAATGCTACCTAAATTATGAGATTAGAGGCAAAGACAATGGCCAAAATACTTTACTAAAACTGTAATTTTCTGTTAAAATTTTGTAGAGAGAGAGAGGTTTCGGGAAGCAAGGAAAACCTGATACAACACATACATATATATAAACTGCTAAAATCATGTCCTTAGTCGGGCATTCCCATGCTCAGTAGTTATGTCAGAGTAATTTTCTCTTTTGAGATATAACAATGCTGGCCACCGATAAGCACAGAGCGGATCCAGTTTCATAATCAATGATCCTGAAATAGCTGTCTCTAAAGAACAATATCCGTAGCTTGGGAGAGGAAACAAGGCTGAATGATGCAAGCCTCTACCCAGGGTCTTGATTTCCACTTCATCGAACAACATAGATTGGTACATGTGAGAAGATGTGTTAATGTAGAACATGCACGAAATTATCTGATTACCAGTCAATAATGGAGACCATTAACAGATGCAAGGAAGGCCACCAATAATGGTGATGGTATCCAAGATGCACATTAAAAACTAGCGAGTGTGAAAATTTTCTTTGTCATCGAACACTTGTAGAATCGCTTAACTAGGAGCTAATAATGAAAACCCATGATCAAACATAAGGTAACCTGCCACTAATGTCTGCAAGTACCAAGGCACTGAATGTGTTTCTAGGTTATCTTCCTTGATAGAGTGTTGAAGTCGATAGGAAGAAACCTGTCGAAAGGTAGCCAATGACGTGTCGTACATCAGTCGACATGAAATCGGACAAGAGAGATTTTGTTTTTTGAGGAATCTTTTGAGCATTTGGGTGTAAACAACGGAAGGCATGATGAAAGGATATGTATGATCGGTTGATAGAGGAAACAAATGGGGAACCTTGAACAATAGAAGGCACGACAATAATTTAACCAGACAACACTAGACTCATGAACACTACAGAGTGTTAAGATACGGAGATGCAATTACATCAGGGTATATAGGCTAAAAATCATAAGTTGGTAGGGTTCATATTGAGAGGTTATCAAAATGAAAGTTTATCTGAGGGGGTGCCATGTTCAAGGGAATGATTGCTGCCAAACCACGCTTTCAAATACAAGATACAGTTGTGTTGTCCACTTTCCCCTTCGGATTTTTTAATGAGTCCAGATGGGTAAACTCATGAATCTTTTCATGTTTAAAGAGTCTAAAAAGTATCGCAAAAAGAATGAATCTTTGCCCTATCTGATTAGTTTAATGAGTCTAGACAGGCAAACTCATCAATTTTTTCATGTTTTAAGAGTTTGAAAAGTATCGTAAAAAGAACGACTCTATATCTTGTTTGTGTAATTTAAAGAGTCCAGACTAGACAACTCTGTGGTCTTTTCATATTTCGAGAGTTTGAAAAGATCAGAAAGAGAGACTCCATGGTGGTCCCTTTGTCATAGTTGTTAACCAGGCGAGACAAAAGGTTAATAGTATACCCGGATTGGTTACTTTTCTGTCTTTTAATCTATTGAACCTAGATGAAGAGAAACCTTTTTCCAATAGATGTCGGCCTCATTTTGTTACGAGTACGAGGCGACAGACTAAAACTTGTGTTTTTTCGTGAATTTTTAACGAGCCCAGTAACAAAAACTCGGGGTTTTTCAGTTTAACGAGTGAGAAAAGTACCTAAAATAATTCTCAAGTCATCTTTAGCAAGTTTAACGAGAAGAAAGACATAGCTCGGGTTATCTTTAGCAATTTTAACGAGCAGCAAGACATAGCTCAGGATTTTTTTCAGTTTAAAGAGTGAGAAAAAAGCACCTAAAAAGAATGCTCCTTTTGTCTTTTTCAGTTTATGAGCTGGAAAAAGATCAAAAAAGAGTTGCTTAGAGCATCGTTGCATGTTTTTAACGAGTGTAACGATGAAAACTCAGAGATGCTTATTTTTTTTAAAGAGCAATAAAATATCAATAAAAGTTCTAGGACCATCATCGCAAAGTTTTAATGAGCTTAACGATGAAAACTCAGACATGTTTATATTTTTTAAAGAGCAATAAAATATCCCTAAAAATGCTCTATTGAAAAGTCCATTTCTTTCCATTCCGATGGGTGGTGTTTATGTTCTACTAGGAGTCCAATGGCTACAATCCTTGGGTACAATAGCTTTTAGTTTTCAAGAACCTTTCATGAAACTTTGTGCGGAAGGAAAGGAAGTTGAATTAAGGGGTATTACAAGGAAATTGGGAAAGATAATCAGCTATAATAGTATGACAAATAATGATCCTTTGCATCAGGGGCTGGGATACATAACTTATTAACAAGTTGATTATTTTGCGTTTATAAAATGAGATTTTTTAGTACTTGAAAGAAATAATTTAATTATTTTGCGTTAATAAAATGAGATTTATTAGTATTTGAAAGAAATAATTTACTTAGTTGGAAAATTTAAAAGAAAAAATTGCTTAGAGATGTATTGGCTCCAAGAATTATTCTTGTACTTCAAAAAATAGAGCTGAAGAGTTAACTTCTTATAGATCTCAGAAAAATCTATACTTAGACGCTGCTAAGCAACCATAGGGTTAACATTATGCTTGCAGGATTATCCTTTTGCTTAATCTTACGCACACCACACCTGGAATAGCCTACAAAATAAATTAAAGCAAGGCTCCATTACATAAACATCCCTTGAGGCTTGATCTTTCAAGCAAAAAACTAAATTGTATTTCGACATAAAGGAAACTTCTTGATTTCTAACTCAAAATACTTGATAATTCTTTTCGAAACACTGATGCACTTGAATCCAAAATCCCTAATGGAAAAAATAAAGAAAGAAGAGAAGCTTAAAACCAAAAGAAACGACACTAAACCACTTCAAGGAAATTTTCTGCATAGAACCGTTAATCGCAATAACTATATAGCATCTCATAGAAACCTGGTTGAAATTTCACAATACCTGAGAACATCAATATGTAAAAAGCCTAAACGATTTTGAATCCCGAATAATGCACATGCCAATTTTTTACTGAATAAAATGTAAGTGATATGATTATATATATTCAAGAGTTTGAAAAAACGAATATTAAACACACACATCTTGACTAACCACTAATGCAAAAGATAATAGAGTAATAACCATAATAAATTAATAACCTGCTTTGCTTTAATTTGTCCAGCTTTATAGAGCCATCAACAACAGCCCAGAACAGGGCGTCAAAACAAGTGGAGTGAGAGCTTTTAAATAAAGGGTCGTCCGATTCAATAAATTAAACAGGGAAACCACATCAGTGTGTTCACCTATGTGGTGAAGACGGTGGGATGAATCATGCAAAACATGTTTTGACTAATTCCCTCTATCCCTTGCTGCAGCTTCCACGCCCTGCACAATGTTTAGATGCAGTTGTGTAGGCTCAGCTTGTGCCACCACTGGCACCTTTATCGACTCTGGGAGCCTGGCTTCTCAAAATGTAAACCCCCATTTTGAATAATCTCCAGTCCAAAATCCTATAAAACTGTGAAGAAAAGCCACAAAGCCCTGGAGAAGTTGCAGAGAAACATTTCGTAGTCGCAGAGGACGAGAATGAGGATTTGCGTGATGCTAGGTGAGGCAACACCTAGAAAGAGAAACCACAAAGGGCTTGAGAACTTGCAGAGCAACATTTCATGGTCATCGAGGACGAGAATGAGGGTTTGGATGACCAGCTAGGGGAGGTAGAACCTGGAAGTAGTGCCGAGCAAGAAGCAGTGTGAGCAAGGGCGGTCGACTTGTGACGTAGTGCCGAGAAAGGAGTAGTGTGTGAGAAGGGTGGTCGACGTTTTGTGCTGCATAGCTAGGTCACGAGAATTAGAATAGTAGCTAATGTTAGAATCAATCAGATGGTTGAAATTATTTGAATAGTCTAACACTTAAATCAAGGGATGAGGAATGTACACGTAAGTTTAGAGGGGAGTTGATTTCAAAGGGAATGCCTTAAGGCATAATTATTTTATTTACATTATATTTTATATTAAAATATTATATATATATCTATGCATACACATTTACATATACATAAATATGAGCTTGAATTTGATGGTTTTTTAAATAAAAAAAAGAAAATATAATTAATTAAATAATTAAAATTTTATTTTATAAATAATTAATTTTAACTAACTTAAATAATTCAAGTTAAATAAATTTAATAAAAAAGATTACACAATGATATGAATTTTATTTACAATTTGCAAAAATATAATAAAATACAAATTTACAAATTTTATGTCGAGGCAATAAAATTCAATCAAACTTTGACTGGGGACATTTTCCCAACTATAGGTCATAATGAGATGAAACTTGAACTATTGGAAAGACGGAAACAAAACTCATGTAATGGAGCAAGCAAATTGAAAATCCAAGAAAAGCAAAAATCTCACAAAATTAACAAAATTAAAAGATTAAAGAAGTGATGTGACCAAGATTTACATGGAGGGTCCCCATAATAAGTTTGAATATTATGGGGGGTGTTGTGGTGAGAAAAAAACCCTCGGACTTCCAAATACAAACTTTTCCATGTGCTAATTGGAATGTTTTGCTTTATAGGTGAAGAACCTTTTCTCCTTTGATCGAATTTGTAACATCGAGCAATGACACGTCAATCATACTAGATATTTCCACAATAGCACAAGCTATGCAACACTTTTCTTCTGAACGAATATCCCACAGTATGATCCAATCAAAGGAAATATCTCTACACATGTTTGTACAATAATTTTAATAGAAAATATCACACTTCACAAGTGTATGGAACATACTTGGTCCATCCTACTTAACAAGCCTTATCTTGCCTTTAAGCCTTATCGAACATCGATATTCAAAATTGTGATGATGTCACTACTACTTGAAACACAAATATGAGTTATATGCTACAAAAAAATGGGTATAGTTACCTTACAGATCAAATTTGAAGTCTACACCAAATGACTTGAAAATATTGTCCAAGAGTTCACAAGAACAACGTTAAGGTTGACATCATATTTGTCCTTTATAAGCTCAAAACAACTTTCAAGATGACGTTCAAAAGTGGCCTTAGGTATATCCTAACCATGGCAAAATTTAGGTTCATATTTTCTCAGACAAAGGTTGATTCTCGTCACAAGTCCAATCTTTATATAGTCTCTGAATTCTGTCAAGGAAAGGTCACAGAACGAACCTTACTCAGATCAAGGCTTTATACCTTAGGATGCAGCCTCCGCAGGGCTACTAAGGCCAGAACACAAGTTCAAATTGGACTAAGATAAGGCTGATTTTGTGTCCTTAATAATAATCCCGGTCCTTGTTATACATATAATGATTCATACAAATTTCATCAAAAACCATCCATGAGATGACTAGGGCTACACTTTTAATGGATGCTCTTTAACTTGGCTCTAATACTGGGTTTAATTTTCATGATTTCCTAGACTGATAATTACTTTCCAGTGATTCATTAACCAAATCATATTATATCACATTCATAATTAATCAATTATTCATAGGGAATCTCAACAGTAACATGATAATGACAGCAACATCATGAAGAGTTAGCTAAACATAAGAGATGAATTTTTACCATGATGAAACCATAACTAGGGAAAAAAACCAACAACCTTTTCTTATAGAAATTATTCAATTCAACAAGAGATAAAATTTGATATTTGTAGTCAAAATAATGTCAAATTGACCAGTAATAAAACCCGAGTCAAACGTAGTCAAACTACCCTCAAAACAACGAAATTGCTTCCTAGAAGATTTCAATCAACTCTAGTTGACTAGGCCCAATTTCAGCATCTTGTTCCTCCATAGAAATTCAATTTTCTTGCACAAAAGTATTCACATAAAATTTCATCCTCTTCCACATGTGCAGGGTCATAGAAAAGAGCGAATAAGAGCTTGGTAAAATTCTAGACTATCTTAGTCAACTTCAACCATTCTTTCTTGTGTCTCTGTCATGCGGAAAGAGTTAATCTTGCAGACAAAACCAACCTCCCTAGAAGCCTAAGACTTTGTAGTGACAAACAAGACAATTAAGAGCAATCCTTCTCTAAACATGCATTTATCACATGAGAAACCAAGTGTTTTAGATCCTACTTGTAGTCCAACGCTGTTGTAGTAGTCTAGCCTCGTCGATCCAAATGAGCTCCTCCTTCACTTCGAAACCTGCATTCACTAACAATCAAACGATTACATAGCACCTGAATATCTCATAAAATAAAACATATTTAACATACAGACCAAGGATTATATGAAACAATTCATTAATAACAAATTGTTGAGAAGAATGGACTTATTTGTATTAATAGGAAACAAAAGAAACC
>APFE031261928.1:35530-47782 GCA_000404065.3 Pinus taeda
TACTATTGTGCCCCATAGAAGCCCACTATTGTTATTATTGCACCCTTACATTATTATTGTTATGTAGGCTCTGATTATATAATGACCCCTTAGACTCCTATATATAGAAATGAGGTCTTTTCATTTGTATCATCCAAGAATTGTTCATTTATGTAATGTAAAGGAGGTTGTCCCCTCGCAAAGGCTGAATTCTATGGCGTTGATCTATCTTTTCCATCTTTTCTTGAGCTAGTTTCATAACAAATATTGTGGGCTAATACCATGGTATTGACCCCTAGTATTCTCTACTCTTGAAATTCCTTGATTTTCCAACTTATGCACTTTTCCTCTTGCAGGAGTGTGTGTATACGTATACATGCCTTTTTTTTTTCTGTGGACCTGCGTGTATACATTTTTTTGACTAAGTGGACTTGCATATACATCTTAAACTTCTTTTTACCATCCTTTACCTTCAACTTCTTCATTCTAATTAGTAGACTTTGCCATCTTCTTGTTCTTTTGTACCAATGCCTTGTTACATCTTAATGGATCTATTACATTATAAATTGCCTTTCATCAAAACTGAACTAGCCTATGAGTGATTTGGCATAAAAAGAAACACTTGTATCATAATACCAATATTAATATATAAATTTACCTTTTTCTAATAATTATCAATTATTTAAAAAAAAAAATCAAAATAAAATTTATACTAAAAATTAAAAAAAAAATTTGTATTTTAAGAAATATCTCCTCAATGTTTCATAACTCCAAAATTAAAACGAATCTATGTTCTTTATTAATACAACTTTTCATATTTAATACCACTGCAACAAACAATTTCTCAAACAAAATTATTATAATACAATAAACTAAAATCTTTTAAAACCACGTTTTATTTATATATATCTCATATCATCTCAAAGCAGATTACTTTCTCATTTGTTTTCGTGTAAAATGCCATCGAATCTTTCTTTAAGGTGTTTGTCATTTAAATACAACATTAGAGCTGTCGAAAAATAATGTTGTACAAATGAATCTTAACATATAGATTTACGCTTTTTAATAGTTATCAATTATCTCAAAACAACTCAAATTTTTAAAAATATAATATCCTACCAAAAAATTCGAATAAATGTATGGAAAAGCAAATATTATTTTGTTTATTATTAAAATATAATAGTTATTAATTATTTAATCTTTATTTTAATTTAATATATAGTTAAATAAATTTTTTTATAATTTTTTTTTAAGTTTTAGTAGAATCTCCAATTTTCATGGTCCATTACACTCTTGCTAGGGGGGAAGGGTACCCAAGATTTGACCCAAGAACTTCTAGTTCGGTGATACTTCCATTTCCACGGCCACTACCACTTGGTACCCCATGCGGACAAAATTTATTTTATAATTATTATTTATATAATGATGATGAGTTTTTATTTAGATTAATATGGTCTACTGGATCTTAAGAAAGAAGCGAATAATTGAGACTATTTAAATTTTTATTTTTGTGATAAAAAAGAAGGGAGAGAAGTGTTATGAGGCTGTTGTAGTTTTGCTAACTTAACAAGTAAAGGAGGTTGGTAGTGGCACAAATATTGAAAATGAGAATGGATGTGAGTGAGAGTTGGGAAATCTAAAAAAAGGTGTTTTTCATCTTCGACGCTCTTAGTATCGCAAAGGAGACATATTTAATTTCTCCAAGGTGTTTTGGGAATAAAACAACTCACGATTTCACTTTGAAGCTCATGCAAATTATTTATATTGTTAGGAATGTTCATTTTCTTCTTAACATTGGTTAAGACACAAAGGTCATTTTCATTAGCAAGTGTGGGGTTGATTACATCGTTATAACACCTTAACTTTATTTTCCCTCTAACTCCTTATCAGTCCAAAACTTATCCTTAAATTTTGAAGTAATGGTGTTTTTAATATTATCCTTATTTCCCAATGTGATCTACTCCTTTATCCCCTAATGGTCGAGCCAAGACTTGGAATCCTTATGCCAACCTTGCTTGAGCCGAAGGTGGTTTTAACTAGAGTTAGAAGCAATTTTGGGGAACTTCTTGGCTTTCATGTTGTACAACTTCTTCGTATACATAAGATACCTAAATGATCCAGAATTATGTAGGAACACAAAAAAATAAATAAATATACATACACAGATATGCAACATAAATAAAACTTCATTTCATTAAAATCAAAGAATTGAAATATGCTTACATACAAAAATGGAAATAAACTAACTCGAGCGAGGGTATCTTATTATCAGAAGAGATGTGGCAACTACACGCCTATGAACCGCGTTAAAATGAGGCTCGAAGGCCTATTTACTACTAAGAAATAATGGAAACCCTAAACATCCAAAAGCCTAACCCTAGGAGATGAAGTGCCAAAACTATGGGCCCTGTTTTGGTAAATTGGTACATCAACTTCTAGAGGCCATAACTTTGGCATACAATCTTTGTTTCACGTGCACAATAACCTGTTAGAAATATATATCCGAGGACTACAAATTTCGAGTAGAAACATGATTAAAAGACTCATGTTTTATTATTTTCCCAAAAAAATGTCATTTAGAGCCTCAAAACAACTTCGAACGTTGAGGACCCGAAAAACTACCAAAAATAGTAAATTGTGCTATGATTAAGGAAATTGAAAAATTGAAAGAAATAGTGGTAGAGGTCCAAGTGGAATAGGCGGGTAGCCACCAATATCCACATGGATCAATCCTCCCCCATTAGGAAGCAATGGACGCCATTATGTTGAGTTCCTCCATGAAATGCGAAAACTTCTGTTGAACTTGATCCCAGGTGAGCCACTTGCTTTGGAGCAGAATTTGACCAACTTTGACAACCCGATACAGTTGTATCTATTTTTCGTGAGTATTCTTGATCTATGTTTCCATGATTCGATGAGTTGTGGCATGTTCCATGCAGTCTAGGTTTAACTCTGTTAGTGTGACTTGTCATGCAATGTCTGATGTGTCGAGTAATAGTGGAAAGTATGGTCTAAGGTAGTCCAAATTGAACACTGGGTGCAGGTTAAGGAATGGTGGAATGCTAAGCTTGAAACATTTTCCCCTACAACCTTAGTGATGGTGTAAGTCCCATATCGGAGTGGGCGAAGCTTGCAGTGGGGTCCAGTGAGGCAATCCTTATGCAAATGTCACTAAACTTTGTTGCCCTTCTGGAAGTTGTGTGGAATCTGGTGTTGATCATGACGCTGCTTGTACTTAGTATTGGCTTTGTCCAATATCTTGTGTACCTACTAGTGGATGTGTTGAATGTGCTCAATGAAGTTGTTAGTCTTGTCAGTGCCATACTAGACATGATATGAATCTGCCAGAGTAGCTGCAAATGGTATGGCCACATCAATGGTACATAGTGGCAGGAATCCCAATCCCACTTGAAAAGGGTTGTGGCCAGTTCAGCTATGGAGAGCTCTATTGTAGCTATGTTGGACATAGAGGAGGCTTTCATCACATGTGCGTGGATGCTTTGATTTGTACATACACAAAATGTGTATAATCATTATGTTGACGACCTTTGTTTGGCCATCAGTTGAGGGTGGAAATTTGTGGACTTAGTGATCTTGGTATCGAGCATCGATCTAAGACTTGACAAAAATGTACATAGGAACTTGTTGTCCTGATCTGAGATAATGGACTGTTGGATCCCAAAGTGTATCCACACATGTCAAAGAAGAGCTTAATAGTAGCTTCTACTATGATAGTCTTCTTACAGGCTGTTAAAAAGGCCATCTTAGAGAATCTGTCAATGACCACGAAAACGCGATCATTGCCATGCTTAGTAGAAGGAAGGCCCAACATGTAATCCATGGAGATGGATTCCCAAGGTTGACTAGGAGTAATAGCAGGAGTTTATAGGCGTTGCTTCTTGACGGTCAGTTTCGCAATGATGCAGGATCTGATGTACTTCTCAATATCTTTTCAGAGGTTCAACCAATCAAAATACTTTTGTAGCACTGCCATTGTTTTCTCTACCCCGAAATGTCCAACAACCCAACTGTAGTGCTCCTCCTAAATCATCATGGCACACTTTCTTGAAGTAACATAAAGGTGTCCCAGGTGGCACACAAATGCATCCTGGAGGTGAAAATTTGGAACTTTATTTCCTTCTAACAACATCTGGTATGTGTTGCTGAATTCTGGATCACTATTGTAAAAATGCGGCCACCTCATAGTCTCGTTCCCACAATGAGTCAAGCACGGTGGTCAGCGCCATGACCGACAATCGCCTGAGGTAGTCTACAACATTGTAGGTGCTTCCCTTCTTGTACTTAATGTTCAAATTAAATTGTTGCAAGTATGTGGACCAAATATGATGGTGATCATTCTACAACTTCCCTTGTGTTTGTATGAACTATAGGGGTCGATGGTCTATGTGGATGACCATTTCCTTCCCTATAATATAATGCTTCCATTGTTGGCATGCCTGTACAATGAAATACATCTCTTTGTCATAGGATGGATACTTTTAGACTGTGTTTGAAAGTGTCTCACTATGATATGCGACTGGATGCCATTCCTGAGAAAGAATTGCACAAATTGCATAGTTGAAGGCCTTTGTCTCAATCTCAAATTGTTGTTGCAGGTATGGTAATGTGAGCATTGGTTCAAAGCAGAGGCGATACTTCAACTAAGAAAACACCTTATGTTGGGATTCAAACCAAAAGAAATTTTCTTTTTCTCCTCCCTTGGTAACTTGACTCAAGGGTCAAGTGATATGAGAGAACCCCAACACGAACCTGCAGTAGAAGTTGGAAAGGCCCAGAAAGATACAGAGCTCTGTTAGAGTGGTTGGTGTTGGGCAATATAGAATGACTTGTATCTTGGCTAGGTCCACATGTACACCTCACTCATCAATATTGTACCCCAGATATTGAACCTAGGTCAAACCAAAAGTGCATTTCTCTAAATTGGCACACAACTTGCGTTATTGGAGGGTTTGAAGGACCTGCTGAATATGGTGGAGGTGCTCTTCCCAACTATAGTTGAATATCAAAATGTCATCCAAATACACCACCATGAATGAGTTGCTGAAGGGTCACAATATGTCTTCCATCAGCCTCATGAAGGTTGTGGGGGAATTTTTCAACCAGAAATGCATGAGTAACAATTTGAAAAGGCCCTCCTTGGATTTGAAGGCAGTCTTCCACACATCGGAGGGTTCAATCGATACCTAGTGATAACCAGACTTCAAATCAACCTTCCTTAAATATTTGGCCCCCTTAAACTAGTCCAAAAGGTCATCAATTTGTCAGATTAGATACTTGTTCCAGAAAATGATCTTGTTCAGCACTCGATAGTCAATACAAAGTCTCCAAGTCCCATCCTTCTTCTGTACCAACATGATCAGGCTCCCACGGGGTGGTGAACTTGGCCTGATGTGACCTTTATGAATAGATCCTAAACCTTCCTTTTGATTTCATCTTTCGGGACACACCTAAGGTCAGATAGATGGAGTGGTTGACATGACAGTGTAGAGGTACCCCTATGGGTGAGGTGAAGATATCCCTGTACTCCTCCACAACATTGTCCATATTTTGTTGTTGTGCAGAGGAGCCCTCTCTAAATGTCATGGAAAAAATATTCATATTTCCTTAAGGTTGAATGGTAAGGAAAACAAATTTCTTGGTATAGGAAATTATCTTACTGCATTGCTTTATAGTGATCAAAGAAATGGTGGTAAGTAGTGAAACCTTTGGTATCCTGTACAACTTATCACCCAAAGTAATAATAATGGTGTGAGGCCTAGACTCATACAAATCATGTTGCTTCCACAGCTATGGCTGGCCTAATAATGCATCACAAACTTCAATAGGAGCAACATCACACATTACCTCATATGTGAAGGGCTTGATGTTATAGGGAAGGCAACACTATTGGATGACGCAGAGATCTCTCCCTTGGTGAAGCCACTCAATGGTGTACGGCTATAGGTGTGGTGTGGTCAGTAGGCCTAGCCACTTCATGACCTCTGCTAAAATGAGGTTCTTTTGGCTCCCACTATCAACAATGAATTGCAATGGGGAACCCTTCACCCACATCTATGAGTGGAAGAGGCGCTCCCCATCCTCTAAGTCTCTAGGCTCTTCCTTCTGGATCTTAGTGGTGGCAACAGTGGCACTAGGCTCCACATCGATAATCTGCTTCCCTTTGTCATTCCTCTTATTAGTTTCTAACTCAGATTTAGAGCATGCATCTGATTTAGAAGCCTTTAACTCAGCCACTAGTGACTTCTTGGCTCGACACTCACTTGTGTTGTGAGTTGGACTCTTATGGAACTCACATCATTTCCCCATGTCCTTCTTTGTCTTGGTGGTGTTGTTATTCACTTGCTGCTTCAACAAGTTGTCCTCGGTCACCCCACCTTGGATTTTTTCTTTGTTCTGCGGCTTGGGGGTGCCTTTCCCTTGTTTCGAATTCTAAGATCCAAAGTCTCGCTTCTTCTGTTTAAATTTCTGCTCAATCATGACAACATATTAATAAGCAATGCCAAGGGAGGAGATGTCCAAGAACTCCATCTTGTCCTAGATGTACCTGTGTAGACAGTCGCGGTACTTGAGTACTAAATTCTACTCAAAATCCTTGATACCCAACTTCATGCGAAGGGTATGGGAAACATTTGTGAACTTTACCACATCTTGGTCCCTTCTGTGCCACAACATGGTCCACTTTATATATTTATATTCATAGCTCCCAATAGGGTAATATTGTTTCTTGACGACGTATCAGAAAGAATTACATGTGGGTGTGGATGAAAACAATGAGGATTCTCTCTCGTCCTTCTATTCACAATATGTTTCCCACCAATCCTTGACATGTGGGGTAGCTTTGAGAAGTGAAAAAGTAATATTTTCACGATTGGAAAAGTCATGAACTGAAAAATATCCTTCCAACAAATTTAACCATCTATCTATGACATTTGCATCTATCTGGCCTTCAAATATGGGAATATCAAAGTTAACTTGTACCTTAAAAGGAGTGGCACCTCGAGAGTGGTTGGTGGATGAACATGTGTCACATGTGGGTAGCTCTTGAAGGATCTAGGAAAAGTTATGTATCATCGCATTCCTACATCACTCGAGGGCTTCCTCAAGAAACATTTTGAAAGGATCTCCTGCCCCCTCATCTTTCTTTTCTTCCACCACGGGAGGTCATCAGGGTTTGCAATGATGATCTTGCATAAGTTCAACCAATTCAATCCCTAACTCCTTATACCCTAACCTCAATGGGGACATGCAAAGAAAAATAGAGAAAGAGCAGACCTCTTTCATACCAATGATCCGTACTTATGTAGGAATGAAAAAATACAAAAATAAACATATGCGGAGATGAAACAAAAATAAAAATTCATTTCATTAATATCAAAAAACTAAAATATGCTTACTTGCATAAATGGAAATAAACTAGCCTTGGCGAGTGTAGCTTATCTCTAAGAAGAGATGTCGTGACTACATGCCTCTAAATTGTGTTACAATGGGGTTTGAAGGCCTATTTATTATTGAAAAACAATGAAAAACCATAAACATCCAAAAACCTAACCCTAGGAGATGAAGCGCCAAAACTATGGGCCCTATTTGGGTAAATTGGTACATCAACTTCCTGAGGTCGTAACTTTTGCATACGATCTATGTTTCATGCACACAATACCTCGTCAGAAATATCTATTCGAGGACTACAATTTTCAATTATAAAAATGAGAAAAAATTTGTCTGTTTTCCAAAAAAAAAACGTCGTTTAGGGCCTCAAAACGGCTTCCGAAGTTTAGGATTTGAAAAATGGCCAAAAATAGTAAATTGTGCTATGATTAAGGAAATTGAAAGATACAATGGTGGGGGTCCAAGTGGAATAGGTGGGTGGCCACCAATATCCTCTTGGATCACTAAACATAGTTGTGGTTTCAATAGGGGAAAGGCTAGCTTCAATCAACAAAATAGAGTAGGGATTATTACCTTTAATCTTGAGGTTGTAGGTTATGAATTTCTTTTGGATCATTTCAATCTTTCTCCAAAAATCTCTAGATATATTGCAACCCCAAACCACACATCCATAAAAGATAACAAGGGTGACAAGAGTCTTGAAGAGGAACTTTTTTTTTACTCAAACCCAAATATCAATCGTCTTACAATTATAGATTAGGAATACCTGCTTTAGAATGAGGAAAAGACATTTCAATCGGAAATGTCTTCATCGCAAAGGAATATTTATAAAAGATATTACAGTAAGTGTATTCGCATAAATAATAATTTATGATTGTTTATATTTTAAATTTAGATTTACTATATGATAACGATGTTTATGGTTTTCATATATATAAAAAGTTCATTGAATACAGAAGAAAATTAATTTTGTTTACAATGGTACTAGTATATTTAAAATAGGGTGGAAAATAAAGTATTAAGATTAGGTTGATGTCACTGAGTGAAAATGTTTGAAAATAATTTATATTTATAAATTAATAAATAATGTTTATATTATTTTTTAGAAAAAATTTTTATTAAAATAAGTTAGGGGTTATATATTATTTCACTTTAATATGTGTATTTTATTATTTAGTTCACTAAAGTTAAAATTTAAAATAAAATAAAAAATTCAAATCCTTCATACAATTTATAATCATCTTGCTTAAAAGATTATTAAATATTTTATTATAGGAAAAATTAAGATGGAATATAATTTATATTATATCGGAAATTATGTATCAAACTTTTAAGAGTTTGTAGCCAAAGGTTTTGTTCAGATGTAAGTTTTAAATCACATCTTTATGATGCTTGTTTTGTCCGATTAATAAAGACAACTTAGGTTTATTGCATAACATTTTAATCAAGAAAGTAATATGCTAATTTTATTTAATTTAAATAATTAATTTTATTAATTAATTATTTATTAAAATGTGTGGGTATTTTATTTGATATTTTCTGTAATTAATATGGGGATTTTATCGAAAATATTGGATAAAATTGCCAATTATTTGTTATATTTATTGATCACATGGCACTCTAAACCATACATTTCCTTCTATCTGGGTTTAGAATGTTCTCAACGCATGATGGATAATATAATATTATATTACTATATATATTATATAATTATTATATTACATCTAAAAAAAATTAATATTCCTCATATATTGGGTTGTAGTTAGCAGTGTCTCTCACAGAATTGTAATTTACATTATATATCTATATGTGTGTGTGTGTCTGTTAGGTTAAGAAAAAAAATAAAAAAAATATATGTTTGTTATTATTGAATATGTCACTTCACCTAATTTTTTATTAATTAATACCAATAAAAACACATGTATACAAATAAAATATATAGAGAAAATACTATGGATATATGTTGATTTGTACTTTAGGATATGACGAGACATGTTAATGTGAAATATAAATAAAATATTTCAATGTCAACTATGTAAATATTATATAAAACAAGTGAAAACAAAAATATAAAATTAAAAAAAATAAAATAAAAGAATCTTATGGTTAAAATATTTTATTAGTGTATTGCTCAAAACGAGCATAAAGGTGTAAATCTTTCTCAAGTTTTGCACTCAAAAATAGTTTTCTATTTTGAGATATTTGATCCCTCTAAGTACTTGGTAGCTCCAAAGTTAAAAAAAACATATGTTCATATTAAATACAACTTTTCATAAATAACACTGCAACAAGAAACTCTGAAACAAGTTATTCACCAATACATAAACTAAAATCTTTTAACACATTTTATTTAATAAGCATTAAACATTTATTTAATTTTTTTTCATATTAGTCTCCAAGCACGTCATTTTCCAATTGTTTTAAAAATAAAATGAATCTAATCTTTCTTTAGGTGTTGTCATTTTAAATACAACATTAGAATATGAAAAATAATATTGTACAATAAATCTTAACTGTTGGAAATAATACTAGGGGGAGGGGGGGGCGGTGAATCAGTGTTATCAGATCAATAATTTTTCATTTCCCAAACAAATTTATATACGCTACTTCTATGAAGTGAACTAATGTGTACTCTCTATTGTGATTAGTGAAACTAGCATATACCCATAAAAATTGTGATTTAGTTAATTTATCATGCATTGATCTATAACTAGTGCATCAGTAACTTATTAAATAGTGCAGTAAAAATACAATAAACCATCACACATAAGCAACACACATGAACACCAAGAGTTAAGGTGGAAACCCTATGTGGGTGAAAACCACCTCCTGTTGTTGTCTTTGTCTTCTTTTAATAATAAGAAAAAGTATTTACAATCGTATATTGGTGCAGACTCATACCAGTACGCAGGAACCCACCTGCAGAAGCCTACAACCTTCTCTCATGTTCTAGCTTCTCCTGGAAGGGATCTACAACCCCCTAGCTCTTGTACTAGCCAATATGTTTACTAGTACGTAGGCAACGACCTACAGAAGGCTATGACCTTCTCTCTTCCTCCAAGGACCACGTTTCATAAATTTTAAGACTGGATGCTCATGGTACACAACAATACACATGAAGGCCTTGTTTCATCAAATTTTCGTACTGGACCCATCAGAAACTTAGAAACTCAAACTGCATCAAGCAACAATCAGATGATTATCACCAGAACACTGTGTTGAACCTAGAAACTTGGATCATCATTTAGAACCAGTTGTAACCTCAAAAATCATGCATCAGAATGTATACGCTACTTTACTTAACCCAACCTATGTTTATACGCTAATTCCTTTAATCAAACCTGCATATACCTTCAAAACTACTAAAACATAAAACTTATGAATCAAGTCTGTACCAACCAACAATATATTGAACATCTTCTGTCAATTTACAGAGCCTTATATAGGCAGTAGCAAAGATCACCCTTCTCGCTTATACAATCAATCAATCAGATATCAAACTCCTTATGCATTCAATTTTACATTCAAATCTAAGAAGACTTCATTGACAAAAATCATGCATCAGAATGTATACACTACTTTACTGAACCCAACCTATGTGTATACGCTACTTCCTTTAAACAAACCTGGATATACCTTCAAAACCACTGAAACATAAAACTTATGAATCAAGTTTGTAGCAACCAGCAATATGCTGAACATCTACTGTCAATTTACAGAGCCTTACATAGGCAGTAGCAGAGATCACCCTTCTCAATTATACAATCAATCAATCAGATATCAAACTCCTTATGCATTCAGTTTTACATTCATATCTAAGACGACTTAATTGACAAAAATCATGCATTAGAACGTATACGCTACTTTACTGAACCCAACCTATGTGTATATGCTACTTCCTTTAATCAAACCTGCGTATACCTTCAAAACTACTGAAACATAAAACTTATGAATCAAGTTTGTACCAACGAGCAATGTACTGAACATCCACTATCAATTTACAAAGCCTTACACAGGCAGTAGTAGAGGTCACCCTTCTCACTTATACAATCAATCAATCAGATATCAAACTCCTTATGCATTTAGTTTTACATTTAGATCTAAGACTTCATTGACAGACAATAGTAAAACAACAGTACTGATTAAATAGATCAGTCATCGCTAAACAACATACTTTTCTTTTGCATATGCTACTTGGAAGAGCCTAACCGATGTGTATATGCTACTTCACCAAAGCGAATCAGCGTACAGATCTGCAAATATTAACTCATAACTTCGTTGATATTCCGGACTTTAGACAAACCCAGATCATGAAATTCAAAGAATAAAACAGGTGTACACAATTAGATCTGGCACAACTAATATCAGATTATTCAATGATAAGTCATTTCAGGTCTCATGATCCTGATCCAACATTGAATTCAAGGTGCAAAAAATATTTCAAATCAAATCACCAACATAGCCCCTACAACATAAAATATACTTCAGGTAGAAGTATTCTTTACCCTTTTCACTTGCCACCTTGGCCTTATGATCTTCTCCTCCTTATATAGTCTTAGGCCTTTCTCAATACCTTGGACCAAAACCACTTAGGACCCACGGTATTCTTGGGTAGGTTCAAACAGTCATTACTCCGCTCAATATTGTGGGCTAATACCATGGTATTGACCCTTAGTATTCTCTACTTTTGAAATTTCTTGATTTTCCAGCTTGTATGTGTTTTTCCGCTTACAGGAGTGTGTGTATACGTATACATGGTTTTTTTCTATGGACTTGCGTGTATACATTGTTTTGGCTAAGTGGACTTGCATATATATCTTAAACTACTTTTCACCATCCTTTACTTTCAACTTCTTCATTCTTATT
>APFE031261928.1:54060-80821 GCA_000404065.3 Pinus taeda
TATATAAACTCAACCTTTATCCCAAAAAAGATTTTTCAACCAAAGTTTATGCTCTCATGCTCTCTCTTTTCTTATAATATAATTTAGAAATATGAAATCTGACTACGAAGAATTTTCTGACACTCTTCATTTAAAGTTGAGTATTTTAATAATTTATATGGTTGGTGAAAATTATAGCACACGGCACCAAGTTTGAATACAATATAATTTAGTTTTAGTTTTTGTGATGCCCCTGTGAATACAATATATCATACTATATAAAAATCTTACATTGATGGTTACTTGAACAACGAGGATGAAGATTTAAAGATATAACTCTCGTGTATTCAACTTGCACTATCATTTTCAAAGTATAATGCTCCATCACTCAAAATTTGAGCTCTTTTATGCCAAATATGCATGTAATAAAATACTTGCAATTAAGAGCAAAGTAGTATAAATATAAATTTAGAAAGGGGTAGGAGATATGAGGTATGTATGATTAATTTTTTTTTAATTGAGTTAGGTTTCGAATAGATATAATTACGTTTATTATTTATGGTAACTTAGAAATTGGTATGAGATAGGATGTATAATTATAAAATTAAAAAACTATCGGATTGGGGTGAGTGGAGAGATTAATTAATTAATGGTGTTTGGCATAGGAGTTTGTTTTTCAATAGATGATAACTACTTAACTTTATTTTCGCATTCACTTTCTTGAATTGGAATGCTTACGCTATTTTGTCGCCTCTAATTTTATACGTTATAATAGCATGACTTTCTAGTTGTTTATCTCTTGGTTGCCTTCTACTGCACTCTATTTCACCCCTTTTGAACTCAACTTTGCAATACATGACTTCTACAACTTAATCATGAGTAGTGATAGAGGGAGGGGACACCACCCTAGCTAGTACAGAGGGTGTGGTCGACCCCCAACCACTCTAGATGAAGCTTTTATCGCCACCCTCTTCGACCACAACATACTTGTGCACATTCGAAGGAAAGTGGTGGCTATGGAGGAAGAGGAGACACATAGGGGACACTCATCCCTTTGGGAACTCCACGATTTCTTGGCCCATCATTTGAAGAATAAAGAGAAGGATAAGGCAAAGGCTACCAATTAGATTATGAAGCTTTGCGCGCACTTCAACCACTCTTCCTCTTCACTCAAAAGAGTAGTCATAGATCTGAACATTGCTTATCCCCCCAACCTGCCCTCCTTTGCTATGTCTCCCTTGCGCTCGCCTCCCGCTAGCTAGTCCCCTTGCTCCCCCAACATAGATCAATTTTAACCACGGATCTAACATAAGTTAAGAGGGATCAAATTTCTTCATGTGTAAACTTATTTTAGAGTGCAAAAAACAATGTGTAATTTTTTATTGTTTAAATTGCATTTTTGAATGTTAGAGGGATTACATAACATGTTCATTGAGTCATTTTATGAGCATATATTAAACCGGTTCTTTTGTTATTAATATATTTTTAAGTATACGTCAATATTAATTCATATTAAAATATTTTATTCTATTCAACATTATAATATTCTCTTTTAATATTTTTTCTATATATAGATATATATGAATCTACATATGAAGTTGATATCAGTTGTTAAAATAATTTTGAAAAGTATAAAATCTAAACATCTTACTCATATTTTTTTTTCACTTCGAATTATTTTGTATGAAATTATATTAAGTTACATAGAAAATTAATTAAATATGCATAGCAGCAAAGCTGGTGCACGAGGTGTTACAACAATTGGGGAAAAAATGCATTCCTATGCTTGGAGACTTGGACATACATCCAGCATTCATGTTGAGGCCTTGGCCCTCTTTCAAGGCCTCAAGATCCTCAAAGATTTAAACATAAATAAAGCAAATGTTATAGGCGACTCCCAGATCATTATAAACGCAATGTTTTCCAATTCCCCAGCTTTGGATCTTAAGCTAGCAACGCTGATAACCAGAATTAAGGGCTTGGAAAACACTTTTCAGAAGTTGAATTACTACCATGTGCTGAGAACTCATAATAAAGAGGCGGATATTGAAGCCAACAACGCTGCCCTCGTCTCTGCCAGGGTCAAGATGAAAGACGAAGAAGAATCATGGGAACCCATCCCATAAGCTAATTGCTGCCATGTTTTACTGCTTGCTCTTAAATAAATTTGTTTGTATCTTCAAGTGGGGAAAAATCTCTGAAATCGATTCTATAGATTTCTTATCAAGGAAGAAGCCTTCAAGTTTCAGCTGCATCCTCATTATTAGCAATGAGATGCAACAGAATATAGACATCCTCAATGTAATCAAATTTTGACATTCAGACCAAGATGAATATAAATACTCCATAACCGTTTTTGTCCAAAAAAAATAAAAAAATTAAATATGCATAGCATATTTTTTTCCATAACTAACCTTATTTTTCATTTAAGAAATATTTTTATTTGATTTTAAATATATTTTCAAATCATCGTAAAATAAGTATCTAAACTCACTATTTAAAAAATAAATAAATAAATAAACTCAGCTTTTATCGATAAAAAATAAAAATAAAAATAATACTTTTCCACGGGAGTTTATCCGCTCAGCCGCTCTCTTTTCTTATAATATAATTTAGAAATACGAAATGTGCTTGCCGCTCTCTTTTCTTATAATATAATTTAAAAATACGAAACGTGCTTAGGAAGAAATTGATTTTCTCACCCTCTCCATTTAAAGTTGAGTATTTTAATAATTTATGGGATTGGTGAAATGGCACCAAGTTTGAATACAATATAGCTTAGTTTTAGTTTTTGTGATTCCCCATGTGAATACAATAATATATCAGGCTATATAAAAATCTTACATTGATTGTTACTTGAACAACGAGGATGAAGATTTAAAGAAAGAACTCTGGTGTATGCAACTTCCACTATCATTTTCAAAGTATAATGCTCTATGACTCAAAATTTGAGCTCGTTTATGCCAAATATGCATGTAATAAATACTCGCAGTTAAGAGCAAAGTAGTATAAATATAAATTTAGAAATTGGTATGAGATATGATGTATAATTATATGATAAAAAAATATATTTAATTGAGTTAGGTTGGGAAGAGATATAATCATATTTATTATTTGTGTTAATTTAGAAATTAGTATGAGATATGATGTACGATTATAAGATTAAAAAACTTTTGGATTTAGGTGATTAGAGAGATTAACTAATGACATCTGGTATGTGGAGTTTGTTCCTCAACAGATGGTAACTATTTGACTTTATTTTCGCATTCATTCCTTTGTATTAAAATGTGCAGTCTACTTTGTCGCCTTCAACTTTATACTATATAATAGCTTGGTTTCCTAGTTGTTTGTCTTCGGTCACCTTTCCCCTAGTAGTGACAGAGGGATGGGATAGCGCCCTAGCCAGGACAGAGGGCGTGGCCGATCCCCAACCACTTTGGATGAAGCTTCTATCTCCACTTTCTTCAACCACAACATACTTGTGTATATTCGAAGGAAAGTGGTGGCCATGGAGGAAGAGGATACCTGCAGGTGAAGCTCATCCCTTTGGCAACTCCACAATCTCTTGGCCGGTCATCTAAAGGATAAAGAGAAGGATAAGGCCAAGGCTACCAATTGGATTGTGGATCTCTCCGCGCACTTCAACCACTCTTCCTCTTCACTCAAAAGAGTAGCTAGAGATCTCAACATTGCTTATCCCCCTAACCTTCCTTCCCCTGTTATGTTTCCCTCGCGCTCCTCTCCTGCTAGCTCATCCTTTCCCTCCCCCCACAGAGCTCCTCCTCCTCATCCTCCAATGAATAGAGCTCCACCTCCCTCCCACTCTCGACTTGGTCCTTTCAGGTGTTACATCTTGGAGGAGGTCCCTCAAGACCACAACACAGTGCAGGCTCTTGGCAAAACCAATGCTCGAGGAGGAACCAACTCGACATCGATGAGGCTCCACTACAGTGCTCACTATCCACTGACGACATGAAAGGAAAAAGGTTGGAAACTTCACTATCATTTTGGGTTTTGGCTCTTAGAGAAACCTTATTTCAGCACCATGAATACCAGAATGTCCATACTCCTTCCACTTAGCCTAAGTGCAAACAACTAGAGAGTAAGAAGCTCACCGTGATGGTGTAGTTTTCCACTAGCCTTTTTCATTAGTATATCATCAATGTGTCGCGAGGCTCAACCCCATGTAATTTGACTAACATCATTTTACATATGTCAAACTCTCTGGACATTGTAAACTTTGGTTTCCCCACCCAGTGGTAGAGAATTTTGAACTACACTCTTTGGTTTCCTTGCTCTAAGGCATAGATGGACCTCATGATTTTAGAATGTGTAAATTTTGGTTAGCTAATATAATTTAGAAATCCTTTCTTACAAAAAAAAAATATAAGATTAAAAAAAATTTGAATTGAGTTAGGTTTTAAATACATATCATCACACTCATCATTTGGGTTGGCCCCTACATTAGTACTAGGAAGATAATAATAATTGGTTCTTATTTACTTTTCCATAGGGTTGTAACATTTTCTAATTTTAAGATAATGAAAAAAATGTTGGAAAAATATTATTTTATATTAATGGAGAAGTGTTATACTCATTCTTGCTTCTAATAAATTTACTATCCTTTTTTGAACAAGCCACACCATTAACATATTGTAAATATACTAACTAGGTTAATGAAGTTATAGAATACTCTATATTCATTTTAGAAATATATTATCCCAAACTCCAAAATGGTTGGAAATGAGGCAATTTCATTGTATCTTTTATACATATGTTATGTTGTTGTAACATTAAGATGAATTCTAAACTAGCTACACATAAAATATGATGGATGGAGAGATTGCACAAAACGAATGGTCGCTAGTCAATGCACATTTTTTGTTGTCAATGGTTGCACAAAGAGCTATGTGCAAAGGGGTGAAATGCAGTGCATGTAAGAGAATAAATAATTAGATATTGGAAGTTGAAAGATGAACAAGTTGTAAATAAAGCAAACGAAGAAAGGAAGAAGATAGGTTGTTGGAATAAAATAATTAAATTTGTTGGAAGGGCAAGATTCATAAATAAGTGTTATAAATTGATGGATAACTAGTGAACTTGGAGTGGTGCCAATGGTCAGAGATTCAATTGAAGTTTATATGACATCAAGAATGAGGAAGGTTATCCACAAGCAGATAGGTTTTATCAACAAAATGTATACCTTAAATATAAGGTAGCAAGAACGGATGAGATTGTTTCCAATAAGAAGAAAGCATACAAATGTTATGGACAACGAGAGGTGGACATGATCACTTGGTTGATGTGGGAAAAATATTAAGAGGAATATAAAGGAGGCCAAGTGTTTCCTAGAATAGTTGGGTGAGGAGAAGTTTAAGAGGAGTAAAACATTTAGTATGCTTAATATTAAAAAACGTGAATTATATTTTGAGAGCTTGTAAGGATTATGAAAACCTAAGACGATTTATTTGTTGTACAATTTTATTGCAGTCTTCATATAATGAAAGAGTATCTCTTTCATATTTTATTGTTGTATATTTATCTTGGTCCTCTTTGTTGTACATCGACATTGACCATATCAAACTTTAAACTAAACCTATACAAACTTTACTAAGAAATAGAATCATAAAAGTTGTATCAAATTTTTGTCTTCCTACTATGGTGATTATTACGATGTTCATAATTACAAGTTTTATCTTGCAACATGTATAAATACACCAGATGAATCTTGTCAAACGATATTAAAATATTTGGTCAATAAACACACTCCAATGAAGATAACGAAAACATTTATAATGGTTTGATAACCAAATCTGGTCAACGTACAAACCCCAAAACCATCACTTTGTAGTCTTCTGACGCTCAATAGACAAACTTCACATACTTAACATGGAATTTTACAACAATCAGTGAATAAGCAAACCTCATGACTGGTAACATAATATTAAACAAAAAAAACTCTCCCACTCATAGCAGTGATTTGTACTCGTTTCCTACTTTTCATAGCGGTGAGAGTCCGTGTTTTCATTAATTTTTGCTTAAATTTTCATTTTCCATATAAACAAAAAAAAATTCTAACATTAATATTGATTTTTATTTTCATAATGTGAAAAAAAAATGAAAATAGTGTGAAAAAGAAAAAGAAAATATTGATTTGTATTTTTTTGTCATTTTCATTAAGTTTAGAGATGTTAGATCAGAGCATACATAACACACAACAGATTTATACTCAGAGACTTAGACGGAAAAAGCAGAGAATAATTCACAGAGACAGACATATGGAAAAACAACAAGATTACTCAGTCAAAAACAACGGAATAGATAAAACAATCACTGGAGAATAGAATCACTTTGCATTACATAACAGGCTTGGGCCTTGGCTTGCAATCCCCGGCTAGAGAAATTACAAATTTATAGAGGTAGAAGAAGAATCTAGAATCATGTATGTGACTCAAATGGAGATTTGGAATGATCTAGAAACTAATGGCGGTGTAGAAGGATCTAGAATCCTGCATGTGATTCTAGAAACTACTTGCGATGTAAAAGGATCTAGAATCCTGCATGAATTTGGTTTCACACTTAACATTCTCCCACTTGAAGCTAAATAAGAGTCATCAAGTCACACCGAGTCCTACCATGCCTCTACATAACTCATGTTTATTTCGTGGTAGAATCTTAGTGAGCATATCGGCAGGGTTCCTATCTATATGGATCTTTTCCAAGGAGAATTGTTCTTCCTCCAACACATGTCGAATCCAGTGGTAACTTAAGTCAATGTGCTTGGTTTTTGAATGAAATGTTGGGTTTTTTTCCAAGTGAATGGCACTCTAACTATCACAATATAACACATACTTGTCCCACTTTATTCCTATCTCTCTTAGGAATCATTGCATCCACAACATCTCTTTACAATCTTTTGTTGCAGCTGTGTACTCTGTTTCTGTTGTAGAGAGGGCTACTATTCTTTGTAGCCTTGACACCCAAGATACTGCTGCACCTGCAAATGTACACAAATAACCTGTAGTGGACTTTCTAGTATCCATATCTCCAGCCATATCCGCATATGTAAATCCTTCAAGCACAGTGTCATCATGACCAAAACATAAACAATAATGACTAGTACCCTTGAGATACTTCAAAATCAATTTTACTGCTTGCCAAAGTTGTTTGCCTGGATTGGCAAGGATCCTACTCACTACTCCCACTGAATATGCAATGTCTGGTCATGTGCATACCATGGCATACATCAAACTACCAACTGTTGAAGCATAAGGAATCTTGCTTATCTCTTCTTTCTCCTTGTCATCACTAGGACATAATTTAGTACTGAGCTTGAAGTGGGCTGCAAGGGGTGTACCAACTAGCTTGGCATCCTTCATATTAAACTTGTAAAGCATCTTTTTGATATATTTTTCTTGTGACAGCCACAACCTTTTTTTTTTTCCTGTCACGCATAATCCGCATACCCAATATCAATTGCACTGGTCCCAAATCCTTCATTCCAAATTTGCTACCCAAATCTTTCTTCAACCTATTGACCTTATTCTTATCATGCCCAACAATCAACATGTCATCCACATATAACAATAATATGATATACTTTCCTTGATCATACCTCTTGATATAGACACAATGGTCAGCTTCCAACCTCTGAAAACCATGTTCCAACATGAATGAATCAAATTTCTTGTACCATTGTTGAGGTGCCTGTTTCAACCCATAGAGACTCTTCTTCAACCTACAAACAAAGTCTTCTTTTCTTTTTTCTATGAAGCCTTCTGGCTACTCCATATAAATTTCTTCCTCCAATTCACCATGAAGGAATGCAGTTTTATATATAACTGTTCACATTCTAGGTCTAAAGCAGCAACTAGACCAAGAATGACTCTAATGGAAGACATTTTAAAAACAGGTGAGAAAATTTCAGTGAAGTCAATACCTTCTTTTTGGGCAAAACCTTTCACCACCAGCCTTGCTTTATACCTCTCCTTTTCGTCACCTTCATGCGTAATCCTGTACACCCATTTGTTTTGTAGAGCCTTTCTACCTTTTGAGAGGTTTACCAACTCCCAAGTTTTATTTCCCTACAAAGAGTTCATTTCTTCTTCCATTGCTTTCTTCCATTCTTCACTGTGCTCAACTTTAAAGGCTTCTTGAAAACAATTAGGTTCACCTTCATCAGTCAACAAAATGTAGTTTGAAGGAGGATACCTTTGTGAAGGCTTACGAGGCCTAGAAGATCTACAAACCAATTGTGGTGGTGCATTATCAGGTTGAATCTCCTGTAAAGGTTCCTGCAAGATTCCTTCTTCTTCTTGTTCATCATTTTCCACTTGTTGTTTTTCATGCTCCTGAATTTGCTGTTCATTTTCTTGTATTGGTGGTATGTTTTTCTGTTGCTCTTCAAACCTGTCAATAACCTTCTTGACCTCCAACTCACCTACAATCCTCTTGAGCATTTCTGACTCATTAAATATAACATCCTTGCTTCTAATAATTTTATGTTCGACTAGATCCCATAGACGATAACCAAAATCTTCATCCGCATATCCCAAAAAAATGCATTTCATAGATTTATCATCTAGCTTAGTTCTATTTTCTTTGGGAATATGTATGAATGCTTCACATCCAAACATTTTCAAGTGAGAATAATTCAAATTCTTACCAATCCAAACTTCTTCAGGGATACCGCCATCCAAGGCTGTAGTTGGAGATCTATTTATGAGGTAGCAAGTGGTCTTGACTGCTTCAGCTCAAAAATTCTTCTTTAAACTAGAATTGGACAACATACTTCACACCTTTTCCATAATGGTGCAATTCATCCTTTCTGTGACACCATTCTGTTGAGGAGTACCAGGCACAGTCTTCTCATGCTTTATGCCAAACCTGTTACAATATTCCTTAAATGCATTTGAGCAATATTCTCCACCATTATTTGTTCTTAAACACTTCAACAATTTGTTAGTCTCTCTTTCAATAGCAACATGGAATTTTTGAAATATTCCAAACACTTCACTTTTATTTTTCATACGATATGCCCAACCTTCCTGGATGCATCATCTATAAATGTTACAAAATATGATGCTCCTCTTAATGATTTGATGTTAACAGGCCCAAACACATCTGAGTGTACCAATTCTAACACATTTTTATTTATGTCATGGCCACCTCTAAGGAATGAAACCCTTCTTTGTCTACCATATATACAATGCTCACAAAGGTCAAGATTGTAGGATTTCAAACTTGGCAATAAATTTTTACCAATAGGGATTTTTAAGCCCCTCTCGCTCATGTGACCCAAACGCTTATGCCACAGATCTGCTGAATTTCCTTTTGTGACAACAGCCAAATCTGATTTTCTTATCAGTGTCTTCAACGTGTATAATGTTCCTATCTTGGGTCCTTTGGCCACGATCAATGCACCTTTGCTAATTTTCCAGCCTCCTTTTCTAAAGCTTGTCGAATAGCCTTCATCATCCAGTTGTCCCATAGAGATTAAACTCATGCACATTTCTGGTACATGCTTGACCTATTTCAACAATATATCTTGTCCATCTTTCATCTTGATCTGGACATCTCCCACTCCAAAAATACTACAAAAATGATTATTCCCTAAATGCACTCTTCCATAATCACCAGGCTTATATGAAACAAAACTATCTTTGCATGGGGTTACATGGTCAGATGCCCCAAAGTCAAGGATCCAATCAAAGCTACTGCTAGATGTATATACACATGCATCCTCTACTGAAAAAGTAAATAACACGTCACCATTTGTGGCTACAGCAGTAGTCTCACCTTCATTTGTGTTGGATGACTTGTGATTTTTACTGGACGGTCTCTGATCCTTTTTACCTTTCTTCCAAAATCGACATTCTTTCTTCATGTGCTTGGGTTTGCCATAATGAAAGCAGATGATTCTGCCTCGATTTTGATTGGCCTCTCGATCTTGATCGCCCTTGCCAACCTCGATCCATTCTCCTAGCACGATCAGCTAGAGCCTGAGCCTCAGCAATATAATGTGTAAGAATATCTATTTTTCATCAAAATTGAAATTTTATTTATACTTATCAAAATAATTTTTTTAGAAAATCTAAAAAAATTTTATAAATAACTCTTGTAAAATATTAAAATAATATTCACAACCCATAAAAAATTCACACTTATAAAATAACTCATAATTTTTTTTAAAAGAAATAGACCCTATTAAATTTTTATAATAAAAATAAAAATTATACCTGGAAAAAAATTAAATCCATATTAAATTTGTATTCAAAATAAATCTATACTGATAGTGGCAAGAATCCAGGTCGATTCCATGATTTTATCGAAGTGCAATGTGGAAGATACCATATTTATTTATGGAACTTACCATGTGTAAAAAAGTATTAAATCGAACATGTGACTTACTGATGCAAGGATCTGTATTAAAAATAAATGATCCAATTTTTCTATTCATATAAAATCAAAATTATCTCAACTTGTCATGCACATGGTTATGGATCCTAAAGCTTATGTGATTCTGATTGCCCTGCTTTTTATCCTCTCTTTATTTAAAATTTATATACAATTAAAGTTTAATTTATTTCAGAGAAGTTTGCACTTTAATTTCTAATTATGGTAATGAAATTCGTAATAATAATTATAATTATATTTTTTATTAATTAATATAATATGAGAGGTAAAATTTAATTTTTCATTGTGATTTTTAGATATATTTTTATTATACATATTTTTAGGATATACTTTTTATTATAAATATATTAAAATTTTAAAAATTTAATTGTTGAAATTTATAAAAGAAAAATGTAATTGTTTGTGTTGTGGTTTATATATAATTTAAGTCATGTGAAATTATGATCAAATTTAATGCATATATAATCCTAATAGATTCAAAAAGTATAAGAGTTAAAAAATTATTTTAAAAACAACAAATAGGAATTAAAATTACTTAATTTTTTTAAAATGAAGTCCAAAAGCAGAAAAATGAGTGGGAGAGATATAAAAAATTATCTGGTTAGAATAAAGTTAAATGAGTGGGAGAGATATAAAAAATTATCTGGTTAGAATAAAGTTAAGAGCTAATGCGTAATACTCCTTTGTTTCTTAACACCTGTTTGAAAGAATAGTATTGTATTACTTGGAAGGACTTTCATATGACAAGGAAACCCACATAGAAACCATGAACTTTTGGGTTAGCTAGAAAGTAGTGTAACAATTAGTGGTTTTTGGGAGTATATTGGTTTTTTAATCAATATTAGAGTCCAATGGGTAAGAGGCTAGGAAATATAGTAGATTCAAGGTTGTTTAGAACATAGAAGGAAACACTTTGTCATGCAACAAATGGGAAGATTACATGATGAAGATAAGTTAAAGGCTATAAATTTTCCACATGTTCCAAGAATTTGGAATTTGTCCAAGTTGTTTTTCTAAGAGTTTTTTACAATTTGGAATTAGGTACAATTGCAAGCCTTAAATCTTTATTATGAGCTCTAAAACCCCTAAACCATCTAGTTAATAGACTTGTACATGGAGCTAGGTATTACCAAATTTGAATTAACTAACATAGAGGGGAGAGGATTTCGAGAAACTTGCTTGCAAGGGAGACATAGCAATTTTGCTCATATAGATAACATTTGTCGTGGTTAGTCAAATTGAAAATGCCCTCAAGGACATGTCTATTATGAAGGAACAATGAAATAGTCTATAGGAGGTCATTGAAGCTATCAAGTCTTCATGGAATTGATGTTGTGACCAATGAAAAAATCACATGACAATGTTTTGTTGGATATCTACAAGCTAACGATGTTGGGAACAATATCATTGTTTCTCTATCTTTTGACCCTTTATTAACGTAGATAAGTCTCATAAGTAGACTATATTTTCTTCTTTTATTCAATACAAAACAAGTCACCCAACTGGCTCCTTTATATTAATTTGAATACAAATGCTATATAGTTACACAACATAAAGGAAATTGTTTGTTTCCCATAAACAAGTTTTAGGCGGAAAATTTATTTGTAGGTATATAACAAGGATGTCAACTAGTTTATGTAGATTAATATCAAAATATAGAGGTTAAATTATTAGAGAACACAAAATATATTAGTTGTTTTCCACAAAGAAATTTTAGATGAAAAAGTTAACAGCATTGAAAATAAGATGTATCACTTCATGTGATTGTTTGTAATCTTGTAATTTTGTTATGAAATAGTCCCCAATTTAAGGGAAACAAACTTGCTAGAGGATGAAATATCAAATCATATACATACAATATAGGTTTCATGTCCTATTAATCTATGGAGACAAATGATTACAAAATGCTTCAAATGCATCCTCCAATACCAAAAGGAAACATAAAAGTTAGTCATTGGAAAACCTATAGGAAACTATTTATTTTCCTCAAAGAATTTTTAGATAATAGGGTTAACCATGCTCAATGTAATTGTTTTCTTTTTCATTCCTTTTATCATGAATTAGTTCTTAGTTTTAAGGGAACTAGTTTACCTAGGGACGTGATGTTAAAATATTACACAAGACTAGGCTTCATACCCTCTAGCCCAATGAAGCAAAATGACTAAAGCTAATTTGAGTCCATCCTTCATTACTGGAGTGAAACATCAAACACACCTTATAGGCTTCATACCCATTCTTCATTACTAAAAATGTCTAAAAGCTCTAATCCATTCTTCATTACTAGAAAAAAAACATTGAAATTAATCATTAGACAACCAAAAGGAAACTATTTGTTTTCCACCAAAATTTAGACAACGAATTAACCATGCATATACTAGAATATCATGTTCAGTATAATTATTCATAATTTTGTAATTAGTTAACCATGTTTATAATATGATGTCATGTTTAGTATAATTATTTTTAATTATCAAAATTTTAAAATGAATATCGAAAAAAGAGGCTATATGGGATGCACTAGAAGCTACCTTTAATTAATTTAATTTATATACCTATAGAGTATGAAGATTGTACCCATGGCGTATAGACTATTTGGTCTATGTGGGATTTAGTCCCAATTAGGTCTCATGTTAAAACTTCATGATGTGGGGTTGAGAGTGGGAGTCAATTGTGGTTGATGAACATAGTTACAAGGAGCATCGAGGTTCAACAAAGCCTTTCACAATCCTAGTGAGAACATCCAAAAGTTGGGGAGAGTGTTCATCCATCCAATATGTGGGTTGGCCTTGACCTAGGTTCATCCTAGACATAAAAAGAAAATAAATAAATTAAGTATGAATCATATAGGATATATGTATAAAAATATTGAAAACCTTCAAATGTAATTTTTCTTTTAATGCCAATTTATGTTTCTATTTAATCTTTGCAATCATTCATGTGAGTGAACACCATCATAACAAGTGGAAAAAAGGAAATCATCACATTAAATTATGCAACAATATCACGAGCAGCAAGAAAATGGAACACTCATAATTTAATGTGGAAACCCAAAGCGGAAAAACCATGATTCTTTTTTTTTTATGATTTAAATATGAGCTCCTACTCTATTACATCAATTTGTTTGTGATCCACCAAGTCATAGGAAGCACCCACTCCCTTGGACTTTTTGCTAGCACGCACTAGTAGAAATCCCCAACTCCCTTCTTTGCAAATACCTGATAAACATACCATGAAGCACCAACTTTATGGATTTATGTAAGCACCCACTTACAGGAGGAACCAACCTCCAATCTCTCTTTAGACACCCACTAGATGAAATCTCCAACTCCCTGTTTTGCAGGCTCCACCCTACACCCCATAAGAAAATCCCTACTCTTTGTAATGGTACCCACTTGGCCTGATTTTAGCTCTGTGTTCTTCGATCTTTGGCCCTTTGATCTGGAACTCACTCTGCCTAATTTCAATATATTATGATCACAAATTTCCATCCCTCTATCCTCAACTCATTAGCTCTTTGTTCTCCTCAACAACCTTTGCTTCACTCATCCCATGCAACGTTCCATCTTCTGCTCGTTTTACTCGGTTTATAATAGTAGACATTCATCTCTCCATTCACATGCATTCAACATGCTTACTCCAGGCCCCCAGTATTTCCACAAAAAATCTCGACCTTTTTTAGTAGCACACACTCACCCAAATATCTCTCCGCGTCTCACTACATTGTTGTGCCCCCCATGATCAATTGCATTGTTGCAATCCATGGTTTTGTTTCTTTGCTACACATAGAATGATTTTGGAACTTCTATGCATTACATTGCTTGAGTGTACTCTCAACATGGCTAACGATATTTCTATATCATCTTGATTCTCAGCCACTTAATCAAATTTACTTGCTCAATCAACGTGGCTCTCCATCGCTACTCTTTAAGTCACATGGGGTTCAAGAAGAAATATTTATAGCACACCATCATAACTCTTAACATCATACTATGGAGCCCCTTTGATGTAGTTGATTTGTTGTACCAATTCTTAGATTGGGAAAGGCTCTCCTTATTGAGGAAAAAGCTCCATTAATCTGCTTTGATGATTGTGGTAATTGCTACCATTTTTCTCTATACTCCGCAATCACCATTAATTTTTGCAATGCCTTTGGTGCACTGCCACTCTATCTTGGCTAGCTACCAAATATGACAATCTTCTCCAAGTATGAAAATTTGTGCCAAAATTCACTTCTGACTTGTTCAAGCCCGTTAACTATAAGTGTGGTGTAATGACATATATGACGCACCTACCAAATATAGTGCATTCAACTCTAAACAACTATCAACCCATTCATATCCATAAGTGCTAATATCTTAGCACTATGCAACATATTCCCAAAGCACACAATCCTTATATCATATATAATGATCATGTAGGCCCTCAGTTCTTATTAAACATTTATACCATGAAAACTTCACAAAACAAAATTCTAGGCATATCATTCAATGTTGATCGAGAGGTTGGAGGCCGACCTTCTTTTCTGCTATGTGCATTCATTTGCCTAAACTAGCCCAGAGGCTAGATTATCTCAAATTCCTAAATTGGTGCCATCTTTTGTGTCTTGGACCTAATTCGTGCATTCAATGCTAAAATTTCGCCAATTTGGTTCCCTGGCACAAACATCGAAGACATTACCACATAATCCTGCTAATGTCACTCAAGCATCATGTTGAAGTCATAGGTTCCCATATGGTGCTATGTGTCACTTGAATCTGGCCCACTTGGCCACCTGGAAATGGCAAAAACACATTCCACATGTCACATACCTAGAATGACACGTCACCATGTGCTAACGTCATCATGCCACCAAGGGTACCACCAATCATCCTTTCTAACCAATCATCATTTTCCATTTGTCTTCCTGTACTAACTCCCATGTAGGTCGGGATTCAGAGGTTGAGGGTTGATCAAACCATTGCAATCTCACCTAAACAACTGCCCTCCCAACTAGCCCAAATCCCGTACTAGGACGAAGGATGAACTAGAGCGACATACCTAAGTTAAGGGTTCCAAATGATAGGGTGTCAGGGGTTGGTGGTGTCCACACTTTTGAATTTTGCTGCAAGACCCACCTCACTCCAAAAACTACCTACGTATGAAATTTCTTAAAAAAATAAATTCCACACAAAAGGCAAGGTCTATGCAAAACCTTGAGCCATGCAACCTTGAACTTTGACCCTTTTGATCTGCATACATTAATCGATGATATCAAGTGCTCTAGCAAACCCTTTTTAGACTTCATCATACCATTGGAAATTTATTTTTGAACACTATCCAACTATGCCATTTCTAGAAACATATGAATTGATCTCTTGAGGCAAAAGTTACTTAAAAGGAAGAGGCCCCCAACCAACATAAATATAATATTTTAGCTTCTTTAACTGACCTACGACTATTATGATTCTCTACAAAAAGACTACATGTACCTTGAGATGCCACCTGAACTGAAAAAAACATGCATCTAGCGTCCTTTCCCATTTGACATCAATCATGATTCCACCTTCCATCCTAAAAATTCCAACTTTCCAATAATCTAAAAATGGATCCTGAATAAACCTCTAAGACCAAAAGACTTCATAGAAGAGGTAAAAGGTGCCAAAGGGCATAAATCCTTCGTAAATTAGAGGAAAATGAAAGTCCCAATATGATCTCAGAAATAGCCTCATTGCAGAGATCTTTTCATTCTAAATCCAACGCAACTTGAATGGGCGAAAATGGACTTCAGATGAAGAAGTTATCGCAGGAAGAAGTTTCCTTTTATCCTTTGAAAAAGGGGAAAATTCCATTAAAAATGGCCTAAAAGGCTATTTGACGAAATTGCATCGCATAAGGCAAAGAGGAGGACTTAAGGTCAGGCAGAAGGGACCCTCAATCAGTGATCTCTGATGATCGGATCGGTGAATCGGGTTGGAGGCAGGCATATGCATCCATAAGGAAAAGGTCCCGGGCCAATGTGATAGTGCGATTGCGATATCAGTGGATTGCTATTGGCAATCCCAAAAGGAAAGGACCCCTGGGCCGTGCGACTTGCGATCAGCCGATCAGCGAATCGGCGATCGACACTCCAAAAGGGGAATCCCTCAAGCCGTTGCAACTTTTGATTGTGATCAGGACTGGACCCGATAGGGTTTAAAAGCCTAATTTCATAAAATTTCAAATCCGGGAATTTGGATTTTCCTTTATATTTCCCGATTAATGGATTTTTTCCCATTGGCCATGCCGTCGAAGCGATTGCGATATGCAATGGAAGGCGGACCCTATAGGGATTTTAGGGGCGATTTAATAGACTTTCATATCCGGATTTCATGCTCAATAGTGATTTTCTTGTGTATTCCCATTTCAAGCTTGAAATGCAATATTTCATGGATTTTTGCTTGAAAGGAGGCCACCGGTTCATTTTCCAGGGGAAAACAGCCATCATTCCCTGTGCCACACTGTAGGTGGGTGTTTCTGCAACAGGGATGCATTTTGAAGCACAAAGAGGAAAACCCAGGAAGAGGAACGATTCCTCATTATCACAGTTGATAGAGGAACGACCGAGGAAGCCGAAAAGCCAGAAATGCCTCAAATAAATCCTAAGAGCTTAATCGCAAGAGGTGTTAGCTGGAGTTGGCAGTTGTTTTTAGAGTTGTTGCTAAAACTAAGCACAAACAAAAGGCGAAGCCAAAGTGGGAAGTCAAGGCATAAGAGAGTAGCGCAAAACAAGCAGCATAGAAAGAAAAGGCTGAAGCGCAGAGCAGCCAAGGGATTCACTTGGAGTTCAAGTGAAAAGCCAGAGAGTTGTACATTGCTGAGAGCCAAAGAAGCCATAGATGAAGAGCCAGTGCTAGAGCCAGAGCCAAGAGCCAGAGTGAGAACCAAGAGCCAGAAGGCTGAGAGCTTCAAGAGTCGGGGATAAAATGGTGTCTAAACCCATTGTTTCTATGTAAAACCAATGGAGTTAAGCTAGGGAGCTTGTAAAAGGACTTTACCATAATCCTAGAGAGCCTAGTCGAGTTGACTAGAGCTCACAGAGATGTAGCCCAAGAGTTTTGGGTGAACTCAACATTAATATTGTTGTTCTGTGTGTGTTATTGCTGCATTGTCTCTGCTACTTTATTTACTGTTATATGTATTTATATATCAGTTTGAGCACATTCAATTACAGCACATAAATAGTTTTAATAAACAACACCAGCATACACCATTTGTTCAAGCTCATATTTAATTCCACACTCGTTAATCATAAAGACTTGGGAATAATTTAAGCTTTTGGAGTGGGAGAGGTTTTTGTAAGTTAGACAAGAAGCCTAAGTACCCCATTTTCAGATCAGGTGGTATTGGAGCTTAAGTTTGATTAACCACACCTTCAAAGAAGGTTATATCAGAATGCTTGATTGACAAAGCAAAGATTACTTGTCTGAAAGGTGTTTAAACAGTCAAAGGTTGATTGTATACTTGTTGCAGACTGACTATTGTTTGAGTTTGCAGAGGTGAAGAGAAAGTTGTTGATAACTCAGTCCAGGAAGGACAAGAAGGAAGAAGGGCTGAAGGCATTCTTCTATTCCAAAGGACCTCAAAGAAATCCTTGAAGCACAAGAGGTTTGTTGCAAAAGGTTTCTTAATAAAGCCCTTTTTAAATATTGTTTGAAGTTCTTTTTTTCATTGGCATAATGACAACTTCTACAAGTGGGTCCTCAAATTTTGCATTCTTCACAAGATTATTTGATGAAGACATGAAGCAAGAGTTGTCCACCATGATGGATATGGTGAGAGAAATGTATGAGGATGGAAGGAAGAGCAACATGCTTAGAGAGAAGTTGAATTCCATGAAGGAAGAGAAGCACTTGCTTACTGACAAATTGCAGGAAATGGAGAGGAAACTTCATATTGCAAATATGAACTTGAAGAGGATGCATGAGCTAGAGTCACAACGTTTTTTTTCCAAAGAAGCCTTGGTCAAGTATCAGCTTGAAGAAGAGGTAAACCGTTCCAATTTGTCTTCAAATTCTTCTGAGAATTCTTATATTGTTTCTTTTGAAAAACATACTAGAGGCATAGGTTCCAAGTTAATGTTGAAGATGGACTATGAAGGAAAGGGCTTGGGAAAGCATGCACAAGGTATTTTTGAACCCATAATGGTTGAGGAAAGGCCTAAGTATTTGGGTCTTGGCTATGGACAAGCTTATGGATAAAGTTCCAAAGCTGCCATGAAGACCATTAAAATAGCTCCAAGGAGGAGTTGTATTATAGGTCTTCAAGAGTGTGAAGGTTGTATTTATGGGGAATGCACTAGCTTTAAACATCATTTGTAGGATACAAGTGTTCAGAAGCACACACTTGAACTAGAGAGTTGTGAAAACTCTAACAACCTAGAAGGGATTGATGGTGTTCCACAGGAAGCCACTTCTTCATTTGCTTCACCTCCTCATGAAGGCAATAAAGGTGAAAGAGGTAGGTATAAATCTGGTTCTAACAGTCCTTTTGATTTTTGCAAAGCATGATGAATTTCCACATAGATATGGGAAAAAAATTGCATGTTCCTTTTGTGGTTTGGATAACCATCATGTTTCTAGATGTTGGAAGAGAATGGCCACATACAGAAAACTTTTGAAGGAAAAGAAGAAAAAAGTCAAAGGTCTAGTCGACAAGGCAAATCATGCTTTCAAGAGGATGCACATGTGTTGCACTTACTACCATAAGCAAGGGCATCTTGTTGAAATATGTTGGACTTTGAATCCAACAATGCTTCCACAAAAGCTGAAGAAAGTCGAAAGAGAAGATGGCAGAAATGGAAAGGAAGATTCCATGGATGATGTGTCTCAGGATGATTCATATGTTGATGCTGATGTGCAAACAAAGGTAATACCTTTGAACTAGATTTGTAAGAAATGGTTAGAGTTCTTTTCCAATTAAGGTTGCATGTATTTTGATGCATCTATTTGCATTTCTTTGTTGATGAGATGCAAGTTGCAGGTCTTTACCAAGATGGTGAATGGAAAAAGGTTGAGTAGGAGACTCACTTTGTTGCTGCAACATTATATTTCATTTCAGCTTCGAAAGTACAGTGTGCTTAAGTGAAAGTTGAAGGATGAAATGCATGCATAAGCTTGATATGCATGAACATAGGGATGTTGATGTTTTCCTTGTTTTAAACATGTATGTGTAATTAACTTGAAGGGCTGATTGCTTTAAACATGCATGTAATGTTGACATTGAAAGAAGTTAACTTGGTCTCGAAGATGGAGATAGTGATGAAATGTTCATCTTTTGAAAGGAGTCCTAATGGTCCTTTTCTACATGCTTGACTTGAAGGGTCATTTGTTTTAAAGGCATGTTTGTGGGCTTGTTGTCTAGTCCATCATTTGTATGCAGATGTAAGACATGGAGGTGTTCACAAGATGTGAAATCTGTTTCTTTTGTTGAAGCAGGAGTTTATGCCATCCAGTTGTTGTCTGTATTCTGTTGTTGTTAACAGTTGTTGTTGAGAGCTTGTCAAACAGGTACAAATGAAAGTTTCGTGGAGCAGATGTAACTCCATATTGGTTTGAGCCACCTTGGGTCAATGATCAAGTCAGAGAAGTTCAAACTACCTTCTATGTCCATTTATGCAGGAGTTCTGCAAGAAGGCAAGGAGGAAGACAGTTCTTCCCAGGAGGACCAGCATATATAAGAAGGGAAGTGGTCGAAAACTTTGGTTTAGAGGCACTATGCAAGGAAAGTGTAGGGAGGCTGAAAGAAGAGGGTGAGTCACTCTCTGTTGGCTTGTTGGGGCCTGACCCAGGTTTAGAGTGCTTTAGCCAAACAAATCCCGCACTACCAGCCCTTTCGGCAACAATCTGCGGAGCATGAACTGAAGTCTCACCCAAGGTAGTATGGGGGGGTTCTTGAACCAAGTTTCCACACCCTTGGGATTTCTTGATGTGGTTTGGAGGGGTAACGAACCATTCTGCACACCTGCGCTACTCTGGATAGTTACCTGTCCCTCGCGTAGATCTATGCCAGTTACTTTCCCGAATCTTATTATTTATATTATTATATTACATATCTGATCTTCTTCTTACAGCCTTTAAGCAAACATTTAACAATAAAACCCAATGCGCGCTATCATAAAAAGGTAGTGCATAAATTCAGAACATAAGCAATAGATAGATTCGTAATAAAGCATACAATGTTTCAGAACTTCTTATCTTTTTTATTTTCTATCAATACAACCAGATCCGCCCTGCGCACTCAGTTACAGGGATCCGAGCACATAGTTGTGGATTCTACCAGGCCTCTGTGCACACAGCTACAGAGCCTCTATCTAGCTCCCAACACCCTTGACTCGGACTTACAGATGCAAAGAAACTCTCACTTCCGAAAACCCATAGCACATTAGATCTTCTCTAAAACTACTTCTACCCTTAGAGCCTCACTCTATTTATACATCCCCATGGTCCTTGAACCATGGGCAGGCCGACTCACTTCCTATTATTTTATATTAGTTTTGGGTGGACAACCCTTTGACTCGACCTATTACATTTTGTGCTTCGCGCATTTTGCGGAGCTTTTCACGATATCATTACCCTAACTTATAGGCTTTAATCCCCAAAACCATTACGCGGGGCCTTCGCGACCCAACAAGCCCCCAACACAATCATCGTGACTCATCCTGAGTCACTCATTAGTGCGATGATATGTGCTGCCAAGGCTTCGTGGTCCACCATCCCTGTGAGTGATGCACTACATTCTGTTGCTCCCTCTTTGTCTCCTGCACCTCTTCTTCTAGCTTTTGCTCCATTACCTCCACTAATTTGCGTAACCGATGATGCTCATTCTGCTTTGCTCGGTTAACACAGAGCACCCCCTCGTAGGGTTTTAGCTCAAGCTGGGGTGCCGCATATGGGAACTCTTCGTACCAACACAACAAGTTTCCAAGTTTTGGTATACTATACGCACTATCCACTGCAGCTTGTGTTGAAATTTTCCAAGAAAATTGTTGCTATCTGTGATATCCCAATCTTCAAGGTGTATCAAAGATGAACTATGAATTACAATTCCATCATTTTTCTCCATATTCACAGTCTTTCCCTTATGTTTTATGGGTCTCCGGCTAGCCCATGGGTTAGGCAGCAGCATCCAGACCAGTTCTGCTTCATGTCTAAGAGTTTCTGGTACATCCCCTACCATTATTGTTGAACTCTGCATGATGCCCGCGGTTGTTGATACCCCATTATCTAGAATGTCCTGCATCTCCATTGGCCATATTACAACCCATGGGCTTACTCCTTTAGCCTCGAGAATGAATAGTTCCATACAGATGGAAAGGCCCAATAGCTTACTTCTTTCGAAACCACAGATCATTCGGCAGATACCCCCCTGTGATTTATAAGTGTTTTGAAATTCAAATTCAGCAGTTCCCTCCCTTTCTGGCACTGTAACGTTATGCCTGCGGTAGATCGTTTCAGATCTAGCTTGTACCAAATCTCCTAATTGCCCACCGCCTGCTCCTTTTCGCCATAACTCAAACGTCTTTTCATGAACAATGTCAGCAACGGTCACCTTTCTACTTGTCCATGCAACAACACAGCCCCTTTTGTGCAACCGTGATCCTTGTGACATACCAATGCTATGCGCACCCTTGTTGTCACGAAGCTCCCTCACAGACTTCTTTATTGTCTCGCGCTCTCTTTCAACTGCCTGGAGCGGTGAGACTATCCTTCGGTTGGTTAGTCAGGTGGTTGGCCCACCCGTGTAGAGCTTCAAGCAACTGCCATTTACTCTGCCCAAGAAAGGCTCTCCATTTAGTTTAGCAAGTTGGACCGCGCGTCCATTTGTGACTTTTTTGACTACATAGGGTCCTAGCCAATGCATTCAGATCTTTCTAGGGAATTTCTCAAAGTTGTTGCTGTATAGTATTACTAGATCATTTTCTTTGAGCATGCGCATCTTGATATGGCGATCATGCCAAACTTTTTCCCACTACTTTTGTACCTGTTGATGGAATCCTTCCAGAAATCATTCCTCCTCAAGTTCTTCCAGTTGCGCAATCCTATATTCCAAAGCCCCGTGGTCTGCCATGCCTATCATCACTACTATTCGCAAACTAGGTACAATGTATTCCATTGGCATGACGGGTTCCTTTCCATAGACTAACCGGAAGGGTGTTTGGCTCGTTAATTTTTTGCACGTTGTTTGGTATGCCCATGGCACAATAGGTATGTGCAAATCCCAATCATTTCACTTTGCATTACATACCTTTGTCAACGCAGTCTCCAAAATCTTGTTAAAAGCTTCAACGGTCCCATTTTCTTGCAGATGTGTACGGTGTACTTTTTTGATGATATATCTGGAACTCCTGAGTGAGCGCACTGATAGTCTCATTCAGGAAGTGCATCACGCAGTCACTCATTAGAAGTTTTGGACATCCAAATCGCATTAACACATTCTTGAACAAAAATTTTGCAGCTGTAGCGGTCGTGCAGTCCTTAGCCGGCTATGCTTCCTCCCATTGGGTCAAGTATTTTGTCGCGGTGATGGCATAACACGCCCTTGTCTCTCCTTGAGGTGTGATAGGCCCCACAAAGTTGATCACCCATTTTTCGAACAGTTACAGTGTCATCTGTGGCTTGAGTGACATTTCATCCCTCTGCGTTGGTTTCCCAGTCCATTGACATACGTCGCAGGCCTAACAGTATGCTTTTGAGTCTTGATGTACAGTTGGCCACCGTAGTCCAGCGCGAAAAATCTTCTGTGTTGTGGTGCATCTCGCATAATTTCCTTCTACAACCCCCCCATGTGCTTCGGCAAGGATCTGCCCTCACTCGAATTCAAGTACATATTTGCATAATATCTCATCGTTGCCCATTTTGTAGAGATGCCCTACAATAACATTGAAGTCTGTTGTGCGTATCACCAATTCTTTCTTCTGTTAAAAAAATATCCCTATGGTGCAGTTCTTGTGGTTAAGAAGTGGATTATATTCTCAAAGTGGCCATCCGTGATGCGTACTGCATAAAGTTGTGCATCAGGTAGTCCTTCCTCTAAGTTTGTGGGCTCTTCGTCATTCTCAATTCTGGACAGGTGATCTAGGCCTGCGTTTAGACATCCTGACTTTACTATAACTTTGAAATCATATTCTTGAAATAATAACAGCCATCTACAAATGCGCCCGCCCAACATAGGCTTATTCACTAGGTATTTTACCGCAGAGTGATCAGTATACATCTTAATGTGTCCTCCGAGTAGATAGTGGTAGTATTTCTGGAGCGCATATACCATCGCCAACCTCTCAGGTTCAGTAGTGGATTAGTTCTTCTCTACTTTGGATAGTCATCGACTTGCAAATGTGATCAGGTGATCAATTCCTTCCGCTCCTTCCTGCATGAGTACAATGCCTAGCATGATACACGACGCGTCAACATGCACGTGAAATTTGATGTCCCATTTTGGAAAGACCAAAATGGAAGTTGATGCCATCTTCTCCTTGAGAGTCTCTAGAATTTTGTTACATTCCTCATTCCAACATTAAGTAGCACCCTTTTTCAACAACTATTCCATTGGTGTCGTGATCTGTGCATAGCTCTTAATGGACTTCCAATAGTAACCAGTGTGTCCCAGCGTGGCACGTAGTTGTTTGACACTGCACGGTGCTTGCAAATTGAGTATTACAAAAATCTTCGTCGGATCCACCATCAGGCCTTGCTTACAAACCACATGGCTGAGCAAGTTCCCGAAGGGGATGAGCAAAGTACACTTCTTTAGATTTAGCGCAATCTGGTGCTGTTGGCAAGTATCAAGCATTAACCGTAAGCTCACGATATGTTTCTTGACTAGCCCAAATATGGTCCAATCATCAAGATATACTTCCAAGAACATATGTATAAATTCCTTGAATGCAACTACCACGACACGCGATAATAGCGCCGATGCATTCTTCAGTCCAAAGGGCATCATAGTGTACTGAAAACAACACCATTTGGTGGTGAACGTTGTTTTACTCCTGTCCTCTGGCGCAATCTTGATCTGGTGGTACCCCAAGAAATCGTCTGTGAAGGAGTAGGCTTCCTGTCCACCCACATTTTCTAGTACCTCAGCTACAAATGGCATTAGGAATGGATCGTTAACACATGCATTGTTGAGCTTCTTTTTTTTTTTCTTTGCAAAGCTATCTAATCTATTATATTATATACAGGTAAACATTACAATCAAAAAGACATGCTGCCTAGGGCCTCCTGTGGCACCTTGGGTGGCTTTACTTGACTCAGAATTCGCCCTCGCAGGGGCAGCACTTCCCACATGATAAAACTCAGAGTTGTTTCCAGGTCATACCAAACGGCCCGCGCAGGGGCATCAAACAGACAGACGCGATACAGACTTTGCAAGGCCTACTACCCATACTATAGTGAACATGAACATAAACTAGAACTGAAAAGATACAAAAATAGATATTTAGCTTAATCCAGGCCCCTACCGAGACCCAGAACCTATACCAGGCCTGAGAGAGAGAAATGTATGACAGAGTGTGCCGCTGGGGACTAATCTTCAGGTTTTTCCTCAATAATTCTGCTCCAACCTTGGCCTTCTGGGATGCCTGCCCACATTGCCATAGGGTCCTGCGTTGTGGCCGGCTTCTCCTGCTCTTGAAGTCGGGTAGGGGACTGCTGAAGCTCCTTCTCTGGATTTCCCTTTGAAAATTTCGGCTGCACGACTGGGCGTTTCTCTCTACTGCCCTCTGAAAGTACCTCTGCTGCGACCGGTTGCTTTCCCTCTTTGTCCTCCTCAGGAGCCTTTGTAAAAAGAACCGAGATGTGTGCGTTAATACCAGCATTGTCCCGCGAGCTGCCAAGGGTAAAAATGACTGAGCCGAACGCTGGAAGCAGGGGTGCTCCATCATTGGAACTGCCGGCCTCCATGAAATGACTGGATTGAATAGGAGTGGCTCCCGCCCTTCTGTGGCAATAGCAACAACAACAGTGATGGTGGACATCCGCTGCAAGGTGGCGTGAAGACTCACCTCGCCCAGAACCTCTTCTACATTGCATTCGTTCTCGAGGACGCACCATGATTTCAGTGGCGCCCAAAGCTTGTACCAGAACAATGCTTGAGGGCTTGATGTGATTGCGTCCACCCCCAATTGAACTCTGTCCCCAAATTGTCCCGAAGCAGAGCTCAACCTCACATAAGCAGTGCCCAGGATAAACAAGCAGGCAGTAATCTTTGTCAGGATGAATGCCTTCGCTCTTAGCAAGAACAGCAACAATAGAGATACACTTTCCCTCAGAGATCTGAGTTGCTTGCTTTGCACTCTGAGTCCAGAACAACAACATTCCCTCTTTCTTAAACCAAGAAACATTCTCTCGAATTTTGCCTGCATTGATTTCCCTCTGCAAGCTCGCCATCCTTCCCTGCAACCTCATTAAGGTTCCTGCTCTGATCCTCCCATCTTAACATCTCGGCGGCGAGGGGCATTAAAATCCTTTGGCTATCACGTGGCGGCACATGCTGGGCATGTGGCTCCTCGCAACCTGGCGCGTTGACACCCGCATCCGGGGAGGCAGCCTCTCCTTGGATAAGGCTTTCACATTCCTGGAGCTGGCGCCTGTTAGGAATGATGTTCTTGTTTCCAAAAAGGAGGGTGTGTTTGGTCTCTACCCCAATATTGGCCAGGAGGTCAGCTACTTTGTTTCCTTCTCTCTTAGTGTGGATGAAGGAGATGGCTCTGTTATTGCTCAGCTTTTGTGCTATGTCATTTAGCCTTGCTTCAAGTCTCCAACTGGGTGCTACTTTCCTTTCTTGCGAGCCGTTCTGTATGTGGGTGGCCATGTTGATAAGAATCTGAGAGTCACCTTCTACAATAAGGGGTTGAAGATTGAGATTCCAGGCTTGCAAAAGACCTTGCCAAAGCCCTTCTAGCTCTGCTGAATTGTTGGTATCCCATCCCATGTTCCCAAAATAAATCTGCATAGGAGTGCCTTCATGGTCCCTCAGTATGCCACCAAATCCAGCTGCTCCTAGATTGCCTTTGGAAGCCCCATCAAAATTAATCTTATATGAGTTTTTGGGGGGGGCTTTCCAGTGGCAGTTGTCCTTGAAGTTGCTATTGGATGGGCGATTCTTGTGCGTTTCTTGAGGTAACTGCAGCTGCCAATTGTCTAGAATGTTTTGTTCATTATTTGTGGATGGGAGATCTGGAGGTGTGGGGAAGTTGCAAATCACCTTGTAGGCTTCAGAGGTAGTGTAGGTTCCCTTGGGTTGGTACCCCCATCTGAGGATATCCCCTCCATCATCCTGCCTTATGCTTCTTTTCCTTAGCTCAATCCTCAGCTCTTCTTCCTTCCTAGCATCTGTGTTGTTGAGAATT